>JBAMHV010000015.1:20932221-20955572 GCA_037177535.1 Pseudomugil gertrudae | reverse complement strand
TATAGTAGTCTGGGTGTTCAGCAGCGACCCCTGGTGGCCATGGCTGGACCTCCGTGCGGGACTCTGCAGCGGATGCGCACAGCTGACTATACTGTCTGTTATTATGTTGGCGACACCCAAACACGGTGCGGCAAAACAGGTGCTCAGTGGCGCTCAGTATCGCGTCTAATCACTGAGTGCGCTGGATGGACAGTCATGAGTCACGACTAAGGTCCACAGGATGTCTTTCAAGGTAAACCAGCTTTCTCCATCCATCGTTGTCAGCACGCAGCCTGAGAGGGCCTTCATTAGATAACAGATCACACTTCCTCTTCAAGTGGAGACTAGTTCATTTACGTATGATGATGATGATGTGTGATGTTTTTAGCTTTACCCTGAGGGGAACAGTAGAGCTGTATTACACTAGCTGTTTACTTTAACACAGTCACACCGTTTAGCTCTGAGGCTGCATGCGCGTGCACGTGTAGTTATAATAAGCTATCATATTACTTACTTTCACCGATCTTGACACATTCTGCTGGGAGTTTGTATTGTTGATGTTGTGGGGACATGGGCTGTCACATTGTAGAGACACAACCCTTCAAGTCCCCACAAAGATTGGGGAGCAAATTTTAAGACAAATTTATTATTATTATTATTATTATTATTAATATTATTATTATCATTATTATTATTATTATTATTATTATTATTATTATTATTATTATTATTATTATTATACACTCTTTATTGGGGGCTCACCTGTCATTCATAGGCAGCGCTGTGTAACCTTCCCATGTGTTAGGGACACCTGGACACTGTTAATGTCTCCTGGCAGCATGTGTAATGCTATAATGGTGGTCTCAGTGTCGGTGTTGTGTGTATTTACCCTCCAGAAGGAAACACCCCTGGCTAATGCTGTGTTTTGGGCAGCAAGGAAGGGAAACTTGGCTCTGCTTCAGCTGCTGCTCAACAGCGGGCGAGTGGATGCGGACTGCAGAGACAGTGTACGGACGCTGCATGTCCTGGCTGCTCAGCTGCACGCTTTAACCATAACCCACCTGTGGTAGGGACACAGAGAGTCTCCAGCCTTCCCTCTGTGATGCATGTGATGAAGTGTGTGTCCTCAGTGGACAGAATGTAAAAATGTATTTGTCAAAAGTCTCTGAAGACTGAGTCATCAAGGCTGCACAAGACACAAAACATGCAGGGGTTTTGTATCTGATTTACATCATTTTTCCTAATGTATGACAGTTTGTGCCTTTTTGTCCCCTTGGACATGATTTTTGTTCAAAACGTGTCTCATTTACATCTCTGCAGTCTCAGTTTTATGTCTCTACTTGTTTTGACTTCCTTTGTGACCACTTTGCATTGTGTGGGTTTCAGCTTCCTGTATTGTCCATTTTGCGCCTCTTGTCACATCTTAAGGTGTTTAAATCTCTCTATCTCATGTTAAAACTATTTTTGAACAAATTCTATTTCTGTAGACATTTTTAATGTCTCACTGTATATTTTGTGTCTTGTTTTAGTCATTTGGTATATCGTAGTGGCTCATTTTTCTGTCTTTTAACAATGCAGGCTTTTCTTTGTCATTGTTCTATCTATTTACTTTAGTTTAAGACAAAGGCCCCCTGATGTCTACCTATTTGTCCCTTATTAATAGTCATCATCACATTTACATGTTTTTTTTTCCATCAAGCTCCTGGTTTAATGTTCTGCTCGAAATCTAGACAATTTATGATCATATGTTAACTACTTTTGATGAACTTATGCAAGTAAAGAGATTAAAAAAGGAGCTTTCTCAGTGTATGCATGTCTCATTTCAGTATGGAACAACAGCTCTGATGGTGGCATCATACAGCGGCCATTATGAATGTGTCAAAGAGCTTATTATGCAAGGAGCAGATATCAACTACCAGAGAGAGGTAAACATTAAAAGTGATTATTAATAATCATAATAAATAACCTGCAAATGGACTGTATCTAGGGTTGTATTGACTTCCTGGGCTGCAGTCGTCTTTAAATTGTCAGATTAAACCTTCTGAAATTAAAACAATGATTATTTATGCTTTACTTTTCTCAGGATGGCAGAGCTTTCACATATTGTTTTAACCTATGGGCTCGTATAAGTCTGTTAACATTTTAGACTGCGTCTTTAAGATACAAGCAGCTTGATTATCAGTTTTAAAAGAAAACATGCTAATGAAGACGGCATCTATAAGGGGTGGTAAGAACAGTCGGCAAAACCTTTCAACAGTGGGGTTATATTTAATATTTAACCTTATTTCTCATTTTAAATGTGTAGAAACTGGGTTAAAACGCAGCGCGGATAACTGACTCATGTTGTTGTTTATGATTCTTTCTAGACTGGTTCTACAGCTTTGTTCTTCGCCTCCCAGCAGGGACATCATGACGTCGTCAAGCTCCTTTTTGAATTTGGTGCCTCCACTGAGTTCCAGACAAAGGTATGCAGCAATGACGTGTTTCACAATTTTAAGAATAACGAGCATGATCCTATCATCTCCACATTCAGAAGACACCCTGTGGAGACAGGGAATGATGCACAAGTCTGCTGCTGAGTTACACACCACTTTAGGTTAATTGTGTGGTTCTCAGCTTATTTTCTTTCTCTTCTCTTGCTGAAGGACGGTGGTACAGCCCTTACTATTGCCTCTCAGTATGGTCACTCCAAGGTAGTGGACATCCTCTTGAAGAATGGAGCCAATTTGCATGACCAGCTGAATGTGAGGCCCTTTGCATCCACATCTGCATCCTGCTGTTAGGTCTCTCTCTTCACTGTCAGTACTCTCTCATTAAGCCTCCATGTCTGTCAGGAACATGATGATTGGCTGCTTGGTGCAGCAGGAATCCAGCCTCTCAGGTTTCTTCAGACTGCTGAGTCAAGCATGAATCACCTTCGGCTGGATTGGACTGTATATTTAGGTTTTGGACAACAACCGGATTTTCTGTTTGTGCATTTATAAATAGAAATGTTATCAGTGCAATGTCTCCTGACTGTTCTTATCAGTCTTACGTTTCATAAAATGCTCTCACTTTCAGGATGGTGCTACTCCTCTCTTCCTCGCAGCTCAAGGGGGTCATGTGACTGTGATTCGCCAGCTTCTGTCATCTGGTGCCAAGGTTAACCAAGCCAGGGAGGTGATGTAATCTCAAGCACACAGTTCTGCCATCTTTTTTCTCCTTCCTCTTTAAGCTCCTTTATGCTTGAACTAAGATCAATACTGATCTGTCAATCAGTGTTGATCAGTTCAGAGATCTTAATCGTCATCATCAATCATGTCTTTGGCATTGCAGAAATACTTTTTGCACACAAATGTATTGTAAATATAGATTCATGTTTAGTTTAATGACACTGTAAGATGTAATTCAAGCAAATGAGTGTTTCCGTTCTGGAATGTGATCAATAAGAGTAATGTAATTGAAGTAAACAGTAGATGGTGCCAGTCCTCCAGCAGACTAAGCAGCTGGTGGAATGAGTGGACTGAAACAAAGTATGATAATAAAACCTCAATTAATGGAAAACTAAGGTTTAAAGAGAGCACAGTGGATAAAGAAAATACTTCCTTATGACAGTGTTTCACGTCCTCATACAACCCTATTCCAGTAAAGCTGGAACGCTATGTAAAATGTAAATTAACCTTATATTTACTCAAACACTCTATAAAGACAAGATCTTTAAAGCTTTAAAGCTCAAACTGATAATAATGAAGACCCTGTTTAATGATGAAGGTATTTGGATGTTTTGGAGCACCAATCCAAGCGACATCTTTTTTTAGGATTTTTCCTGCTACGTAGTGAAAGAGTGCGGGTACGAGTCTCCCACTAAAAACATGTGTTTGTACATTAAGCAAGAAAGGAAAGCATTCCACCCCCCCAATACTTTGTGTCCTCAGTTCCCGAACGCTTATTGAGTGATGTTAAAAGGAAAGATGATGTAACACGGTGGTAAACATGCCCCCGTTTCAGCTATTTTTGGAGCATTCAAGCATCAAAAGTCAAAATGAATGAATATTTGAAAAGATGAAACTATAAAGCTTGAACTTTATATATTGTGTCTCTGTTGTGTATTCTGTTTTGTCTTTATGTTTTACACAAGGTCCCAACCTAATTGGAATTGGGGTTGTTGATAAAGTGAAAGATTATATGCACATTATAGATTAATACGACGATTTAACCTGCAAATATGAATCAAACTTCTTTCCCTCTGTCTCTCCAAACCATCTCCTTATTTATGTTTCCTCCAGGATGGCACTGCGCCTCTATGGATGGCGGCTCAGAGGGGTCACAGTGAGGTGGTGAAGGTGTTACTCTTACGTGGAGCCGATCGGGATGCAGACCGACAGGTACTTTTTTAATAAATAAACTATTCTTCTCCATTAACACTGAAATGTGCGATTCAGTCTTTTTTTTTCTGCGGGATGAGTATTGACTATTATATTATACTTGGCTGCAAAAACAAGAAGTTTTTTGGTTTATTTGTATTCTTTTAATCCAAATTTTAAAAGTAACTGTACAAAGCAAGGTAAGAAAGCATAAAGAAACTAGCTGATCTACTCCAGTGAAAGTGACTGAAGCATAACTCTGGGTTTTGTCTCCCATCCTTTGAGGATGGGTCAACAGCTTTGTTTAAAGCAGCTTTGAAAGGACACAACAGCGTCATTGAGGAGCTCCTGAAATTTTCTCCTTCACTTGGGCTTCTCAAGGTAAAACACACTGCTGTACTTGTTGATCGTTTTGGCAAATAAACTCAGAGATGTGCCAAATCTACTTAGAAATGCTGCATAAAGTGCCTCTTTTCTCCAGAACGGCTATACAGCACTTCATGCTGCTGTCTTGGGTGGAAATCTTCCAACTGTCCTGCTGCTGCTTGGAGCTAATGCAGACCCCACACTACCCAGCAAGGTGTGGTGCTTAGTTATGTTGAACGGGATAAAGTTACTGTTTGTAGACCTTATCTGCTCATATGTTTTTCTCATGTATTTTTTGCAGAACAATGAAATCCCTGCAGATCTTACAAAGAGCGATCGCATCCTAAAGGTTTTACATCCTAAATTTGCAAATGGACACAGTTGATGACAGCCCAGGTTCCTGCCTTCATGCCCCACCACAAAGATGATGTGTAGAGAGGAAAGAGAAATAACAGCGGTGTCTAATATACTTAACTGCAACATATACTGTTCACGGCTCTTGCTTTTGATTGTGGCTAAAGAAATCTGGACTAAAGATGGAGTAACAAAACATTTGTTTGTCTGTCATCATCTTTATGTTCTCGGTCTGCACTACATGCATAGGAATTTAGCTTAAAAAGTAAGGAATTGTATGTCTGGTTGATCATTTTTGGTAATTGTATTATACCTTGTTGGAAAGACCCTTACAATGAGGTATCACTTATAATAACTGTGCCTCTGCAGAAGGAGCACCACCACTATCACACATGTAGGCAGTGCTCCAAAAATGTGCCAAAATCCCATGCAAAAATCTTCTGTAGAACTCAGCTTGATGAGCCAGATAGAAGAAAGACAGGCCCTGCTCCAATATGTGTGGCCCTGTGTGTAGCTGTAAAGGAGGAGACAGCCCTATAAATGGTGCAGATGGCCAAGGGCAGACCACTGGTTGTGGTCAATGTGGAAAAAAAATGCAAAGATTTCTTTCAGTCTTTGAACCTTTTCTTAAAATGACTGAAAACTGGTGGAGAGTCCATCATACAGTGTGGTCTCGGGTAGGCGATGAAACAGCAGGGACTCAATGCTTGTGCTTTATGTGTGAGAGTGACCAACACATGCTGGCTGAGCTTCAACAAGTTGTTGTTGAAGCTTGAATCTACAATAAGATGTCACCAGACTGGTGACCAGCATGGGGATGTGGTCCAAGCTGTTTGTTCCACATGCTACTAAGGCTGCTCACAGCTAATACGATGTAAAAATGACCTAAATTTGTTTTTTTTCTGATTACTGTGGTAGAGTGCAACAATCTAGTCCAACAAGCAACTCAAGACAAGAGTGAACACCAACAGGAGGATATTACAGGGGATTTTGGTTTGATTTGTACTCCTGGTATTGTGAAAGTGAATTAAATGTATATAAATGGGAGGTCAGCGTGTACGTTTATTATAGTAAGATTATGCAATTTTATACTGTCATTTAGCATTGAGAAAAGTTGAAAACCTAGTTTTGGACATTTCAAATATAATTTAAAAAATTATGATTTACCTTAAAGTCTTTTTCTGTAGTGAAATGTATAATGCACAGAATTAAGTTAATATTTTTTAATTAGGAGAAGAAAGTATGAATAATATTTAAATATATATAGATATATGCTAATCGTGTCCAACATCAGCTCACAGCAGCTGCTCGAGATGAGTATCACCACGTCACGTGACCTACGCGGAAGTGACAGCCGAGCTGTTGTTGATGCGGAAGAGACGAACCTTTGGGATGTTTTTCGATAGCAGTTGTTCGATGATTAAAGAAAAACTCATGTAGCTTGAAACGAGTGAACAAAAGTCACTCGGTTTGTAGCTTTATTTGAACGAAGCAACTGGAGTTTGAGCCACACAACGACAACAAATGTCGAGCGGTAATTTACAGGTGAGTGACAAACTTCTGCGGAAAAACAACACCTGATTTTTAGTTCGGCTTTTAGTAAATAAAGAATTTCCTGAAACAGCTAATTTAGCAAAGACAAGTACTTGCTTTTAATTGACTTAATTAACTTACACTTCTTTACACTCACTTTGTTTTTAGGTCTGAGACATTTCAAATGTAAAAGACATATACTGTTTATAGTAGTTATTTTTCTAATGTACTTCTAAACACTTCATATTAAAAGTATATAAAACACCAGTGTGATTAAATAGGTCTCCAACCTGTCTGTCTTCATTACTGACTATACAAAAAAACTTTTACTTTTCTTTACATAACATTTACAGTAAGTTTTATCCAAAGTGACGTACATGTGAGGGACAGTGCTGTGAGAACACCTGTCTCCATGTTTATTAACAAATCCATTTAATTATATCTTAATAAATACAGTTAGAGCATGTACATAAGTAAAAAGTGAATACAGAAGTTAAAGTAGGTGTGTTATTGTGGAGGTATCTGCTGAGGAAATTAACCTTGAAGGTAGAGAGGAACACCTCGGCTTTTTGTAACAACCATGTTTACATGAAAACTGAAATTTTATGTAAGATAAAAATAACAATGGAATAATCACGTCTATTATTATCGGGTTTTTATGTACTCAGTGCTGTCTGTGGCTATATTGGCTTATTTTTGCTATTAGAAACTTGTCAGAAACACCCGTTAATTGGCTTTCATATCGTTTGTCCACAGAAAGCCATCGACCTGGCCAGCAAAGCTGCAGAGGAGGACAAAGCTAAGAACTATGAAGAGGCCCTCCGATGTTATCAGCACTCTGTGCAGTACTTCCTTCATGTTGTCAAGTGTGAGGAAGCTGGCTCATATCACCAAGCTGAATGCATTTGTGTAATATTTTTAAGCCCAGTGGCGTGACCTGAGTGTCCTTCTTGATGCAGATGAGGCGCAGGGGGATCGAGCGAAGCAGAGCATCAGGGCTAAGTGCGCTGACTACCTGGACCGAGCCGAGCAGCTGAAGGAATATCTGAAGAACAAGGAGAAGACTCCCGCCAAGCCTGTCAAAGAATCCCAGTCTGGTGATAAAGGGTGAGGGTGATCAATAAATTTAAGCAATGAGAGGATTTCTCCTGTCTGTTGCCATGGTAACCATTTAAACTCGTCCTTTATTGTGTGGATTATTCTTAACAACTTGCATATGAAAGTCATTTGTACTCTGGTATTAATTCACATCTTATTCGGGAACATTCAGTCTCCTTGCATATCTTATCTGCATTATTAGTTGGGGCCCTTTTCGTTGAAGTGGAAATAAATGAAACCACTTCCTGTTTTTGTTTTATTTTAGGAGTGAAAGTGATGAAGGGGAAAATGAGGAGAAGAAGAAGTTCAAAAATCAGCTCTCAGGCGAGTTTCACTGCTACAGGATTCAGTATATTTTTTTTAAATGAAAAGCGCATCATCATATAAATTACTTTTCCATCTCTCTCAGGCGCCATTGTCATGGAAAAGCCAAACATTAAATGGAATGATGTAGCTGGACTCGAGGGAGCCAAAGAAGCCTTAAAAGAAGCGGTTATCCTGCCCATCAAATTCCCACATCTGTTCACAGGTATTAGATACAAGTCTGACAGCAGCTGGAACTTCCTCTGAATATACGGATGTTTCCTAATTACTGTCTGTTTGTGTAGGGAAGCGGACTCCTTGGCGGGGGATCCTGCTGTTTGGCCCTCCGGGAACCGGAAAATCCTACCTGGCCAAGGCGGTAGCCACCGAAGCAAACAACTCCACCTTCTTCTCCATCTCCTCCTCCGACCTGGTGTCCAAGTGGTTGGGAGAAAGTGAAAAGTGAGGCTTGAATTTTTTTAAAATGATGATAATGAAGGGGAACATATTCAATTGGATGGGAAAGCATCTCTCCTTCTTCATCTGTCTCCAGGCTGGTGAAGAATCTGTTTGCTCTAGCCCGGGAACACAAACCATCGATCATTTTCATTGACGAGATCGACTCCCTCTGCGGCTCCAGGAGCGAGAACGAGAGCGAAGCCGCTCGTAGGATCAAGACAGAGTTTCTCGTCCAGATGCAAGGTGAGCGAGATGAGAAACTACCCCAATTCTGCTGGGCTTAAACAGCAGAAGCTGTTATCTGCATGTGGGCTAGAAAATATTTGCTTCATTTCTCTTCTTTAATTAAATAAATGGTGCCATTCTTCTTCCTCTCAGGTGTCGGTAATGACAATGAAGGAATTCTGGTCCTGGGAGCAACAAATATCCCGTGGACACTGGATTCTGCCATCAGGAGAAGGTTGGCTTAAATTCTCGTCACCCAAAACTGGTTTTTGTCATGTTCATAACACCCAGGATGCAAGAGGTGAAATGCCTCATAATGACTCGCTGAACCTTTTGTCTTAGATTCGAAAAGAGAATCTACATTCCTCTGCCAGAAGCGCACGCCCGCTCCTTCATGTTCAAACTGCACCTGGGCTCCACCCCCAACAGCCTGACGGAGGAAGACTTCGCCACTCTGGGCCAGAAGACAGAGGGTTACTCTGGAGCTGACATCAGCATTATGGTCAGGGATGCCCTCATGCAGCCTGTCAGGAGGGTTCAGTCAGCCACTCACTTTAAAAAGGTAAGACTAAAGCAACTACCTAGTCTGTTTTTAGCAGCAAGCAAAACTTCTTAAGGAATTTGCACATCATTAAATAAACCCTGCTGTTGTTGTGGAAAAAGTCATTACAGACTCGTCCGCAGTGACAAGGCAGCATACGTTTTATGGTACAATACTCAGACTGAGAGAAACATGGTTCTGGTGGAGGGAAGGCCTCGTGTAGCGCGAACCTCCTACTTTTATAGTGTCCTTTATCCAGTGAGGGTTGTCTTTCTATTTCGGACACCCTCATCATTCTCTCAATTACCTTACATGGTACATATCAAGACTTACTTACAAATGATTACACAAGTGTCACGAGGCCCGCTGAAGCCCCACTATTCTTAGATTCACCTGTTGCAGAGAGAACTCTGCATAGAGGTTATGACCATACAGATGCATAACTTGTATTCATGTATATATCTTAAATCCTCCACACTGTAAACCGGGTTTCAAACCCAACCAGAAACCCTGAGCAGTAAAACATCAGAAAGCAGATTCAGTCTGTAGGACATTGTTACGCTAATTCATCTGCTGCCTACACATGTATATAAATACTTTATACAATTCCAAAATACTCTGTGCAGCGACTCATTAACTTTCCTCAATAATATCCCAACTTTAGTCAGATGTCTGTTTTTATCTCCTCCTTTTATTAAATCAGGTCCGGGGTTCATCCTTCAACAACCCTGGCGTTGTGGTGGACGACCTACTGACCCCGTGCTCACCTGGAGATCCCAACGCCGTAGAGATGACGTGGATGGATGTCCCTAGCGAGAAACTTTTAGAGCCAGTTGTGTCCATGGTAAGAAAAGACGAGTCATCAGTGGCATTACTGATAAATACAGTGGGAATGTCATGATGATCTTGATCCTCTCCGTACAGGCGGACATGCTGAGGTCGCTAAGCAACACTAAGCCCACAGTCAATGAGCAGGACCTGGACAAGCTGAAGAAATTTACTGAAGACTTTGGTCAAGAAGGTTGAAAGCACTCAGACTCTGCTCATAAATAGGACTGCAACCAATAAAAACTTTCACTTTCAGGTGTGCTTTGGATGGTGTTACAAATCTCTTTTGGTCTTTAAAGAAATGGTTTTACATTGTAAATGGGGCGTTCTAGAAGCTTGACGGTCTTTGTCTAAACTTCGTCTACATTTAGGGTTTCTCAACTAACTTATTGTTTGTTTAATACACACACAAAGTGTGTTTGTGTATAAATATATATATATATAAATATGTGTTTACATATGTGCTGTTTTCATTGAATGAATCACTGTAACATTAGAACGGGATGTGATTTCTACTGAGGGGGGGTTTTTGCACCTTCAAACAAACCGCTACACCGCCTGATGTAGGGCTGGAGTGACTTTGTTTCTGTAAGTAGGAAGTTATATTTGGGAATGCGTTATCTTTTATAAATATGTAATCTGTTCTTTTATTTCACTACAAAGCTTAATAGCTGTGAGTAGGGTCTTTGGGGTTTGTTCATCTAATGAAATGAAACTATAATGAAGCATTTCTAAACTCAGATGCATCTACTGGTGAAATATTATGTCTACATTTTATACCCATGTTATCACGTTGCACTTGCTGGGCTGTGTATCTAGAGGAGCTTGACCGTCACATTTGGGGATTATGATTTGCTGTTGTATCTAAAGAGTCAGAAACTCAGTCTTGGGTGAGAAATGTTTCCATGTTTCTGGGTTTGCACATGTTCCATCAATAAAACTGAGTCATTTGCACATATATTGCTATGTTCTGTGAACACGTCTCAGGGTTCAATAAAAACAATATTGCAATAAGAAAACAAACGTT
Source organism: Pseudomugil gertrudae (assembly GCA_037177535.1). NCBI lineage: Eukaryota > Metazoa > Chordata > Actinopteri > Atheriniformes > Pseudomugilidae > Pseudomugil > Pseudomugil gertrudae. The sequence continues at coordinate 20,944,516 of JBAMHV010000015.1, read as the reverse complement.
ATTAACTTTGAATATATTTATTTGTTAAAATACATCCTTAATTCAATATCTTTCAACGAGTCAGTCATGTTTAATTAGTACATTTAGGAAGCAAAAACATCTCTAAATTTTAAGGCCAGGAAAGTTGTTTAAAAATTGTTTACATTTCTTCATATAGTGTAATTAAAGCACATTATGAGCTGAAATATAATTGCAATGTTTCCAAAACATCTGAAGAAGTTGTGATTTTTAATGGACTCATGAAGGATGCAACAGTTTCAAGGCATTTGGAGAAAAACAGACTGAAATGTCATCAACTTTCATGATACTGATTCACGCTTTAGTCTGGAAACCAAAATATTAAATCCAAACTCATCCAAGAAAAACAAAATTCAAAAGCTGCCAATGACAAAGAACAAATATAATATTCAGGGGAGGCTCAGTCCCTTTCTACATCACGTTCATGCTAGTGTTTCCCTGTGCTGCGAGTTATTTCTGGTAAATATATTCTCACCAGATGCCTCAGAATGCTACAATGAAGGTGATTATTTGCTTCATACATGTGCAGGTCTCTACAATAACATTCGTCTAAGGCATCTCCACCACAAGTAATCAAAACAGAAGTTACAGTACACAGAATAAACACAAACGCAAGCAAGCAAAAACCATTTCTCTTAGTTATAAAGTTATTTGTGCAACTGCTTCATGAAACTGAAACAAATTTAACTTGAGAGGACGTGTGGTGCGCAATGACTAGTTGCATCTTTCTCCTCATTCTAATTAAGTAATAATTGTATATTTGATTAATAAAATTCACACTAAGACAACACAAAAGGGTTTGGGAAACACTAACAGTTAATGAAAAGTGCTTATAATAATTAAAGCCACGGCCTATCACAATCATGTTTCATCGATGTAGCCCAGCAGACACATTTCATTTAAAACCATGTGACTGCACAGAGAAGAGGCTAGAAGCTGGGAATACAGGAGAACTGTGAGATAACAAATGGAGAAACGTCTCAGCACTAGAAGACTGAGAAGAGAGAGCCCAGAGCCAAACCAGTTGCTGCCCCAGCAAGCATACCCAAAGCCACTTCTCCTCCATCGTCCCACCGCCGCTCCCGAATGATGACTTCGTTCGCTCTGGGAACAGCGTATCCACCTACGCAACAATCAGCTGAGTTATTTCTGCTTTTCGACACATTTCGGCACAACGACCGAGCAGCATAAAGTTATTTACCTTGGTACTGATATGGATAAGCAACAGCGTTGGGTTGCCCATCGGCAGAGTACACAACCTGTGTGACATGTGGTGGAGGGGCAGTGTAGTCTCCGTACGGCCCCGGGGCATAAACCTGATCTCCATATGGGCTTGGGGCATAAGCCTGATGACAGAAATACAAAATAGAGAATAATGACCTAAAGGTTGTTTAATAACCATTGGATGGCAGAGCTTTCAACACTACCACAACATCACCACTAGATGGCAGCAGACTCCAGCTTTCAGATCATATAGTGTATCCTGTACACTACTTATTAGAACCCCAGTTCCACAAAAATTAAGATGGTATGCGAAATGTAAATATAAACAAAATGGAATAATTTGTCAAACCCATATTTTATGTCAAATATAACAAACATAAAAATGGGAAATACTTCCTCATTTTAAATTTGAGGGTAGCAACATGTATAAAAGGCTGGAACAGGAGCGAGAAAATGTTGCTGGAATCAATCAAAAGAAACTGGAGGAGCTTTGGACAAATCAAATGGGTTGTATGGGAACCAGTTAGTAACACGATGAGGACTTTGTTCACCCAATTGTGACAAAATGCATCTAAAAATTGTGAAACAATAGAAAACATTGAAACACTGAAGATTCCAGTGTACATGTAGCTTATCATCCACAGATTCACAAATCCCAGAGGAATGTGAATGTGTGTGTGTGTGTGTGTGTGTGTGTGTGTGCATGGTACGATGCTGGCCTCCTCATTCCCCAGATGTTTACAGACAGAGAAGAGGATGCCACACAATAGTAAACATGATCCTGTCCCAACCTTTTAGAGACATACCAAATTCAAAAGGAACTACGGTACTATTCAGCATTAAATAATGAAATATCTCTGTTTTAACATCCGACGTGTTAATTTTGGAAATAAAAAAATTGGTTTATGAGATTTTTAAAATCATCACATTATTTTTGTTTACATTTTACACAGCATCTGATTGGTGTTGTGTGCTTACTTCATTTACCTGTGGGTGAGCATATTCTGAGTAAGGAGGAGGAGCAGATGCCATAACTTCCTGTGCAAAGCCAATCTGTGGAGGAGCAATCACCTGCGAATAATAAATGACAGATAAAACCTCCACAAATTACCAACTAAGCTAAGCTACATGCTATTCAACACAAATGTAGACAATAGGGATGTCCTTGTTTTGGATGTTTAATGGAACTAGGACTGTTTCAAAAAGCCAGAATTTATGTTAAAGCTTATTGCAGACCATAAAAATCCTGGAATCACGATAAGTCAGGACTTAATAAGTTAAAAGATGATGACTGAGCATCTTGTATTTATTGCAGAATCTCACCACATTGATTCTGGCATCCTGCAGAGCCATGGTCCATGCGCTGCAACAAAGGTGGAAACTTTATTATCTTAAAAGAGATTTTTTCTGAAAGCATAAACATAGATTACAAATAACAAACTATTTAAATCAATATGATATTTGGACTTAGCGTATGCCTGCAGTCTTACAGAGCATCATCTGCACTGTCTGCACACAGGCTGATGACCCGTCCATCTCTGCACACTATCTGGAGCAACGAATCACGTGTCTTTCCCTCTGGTGGGTTCAACTCTAACATGCAAAAAAGAAAAAAGATAAAACTCTTTTTTAAAGTGGAAACATGCGTTTCATAATGCTGTGATCTCATTGCATGAGCGTGTGAGAAGTACCCTGACATGCAGCAGAGCTTCGGATGTTAATGCAGTTGACTCTCATGTGGATGTCATCCTCCATGTCACGCCGCTGTTGGTCATTGTAGAAGACCAGCCGTCCGTCAGCCCATAAGTCAAACCAGTTTCTTTTCCAGCGACGCAGTATGGTACCTTAAATGGAAAGGTGCATGTCTTCCAACTTCATTTTCATACCTTTTTAATACTCAGTTGCTTCATGTGATATGCAGCTTATGACTACTCACTTTGTCTGTGGAGCCAGCCACTCTTTACCATCGCCATCTTAGAAGTAAGACCTAAACAAAGATTTTAGACACTGTATGTTATGACAGAGAGGCTGATGGCAGGGTGCGGCATATCCATGGCAAATATTAGGACTGCATGTGACCATGTGAGCAAAATGGCTTTGTTTGCTGATAACTGGGTCAAACTGAGTTTATATCTAAGATGATCGGAGTATTACATTTCACATCCTGAGTTAAGATCATTAACAGAAAGCGTTTTAAACATTAGAAAGGTGAGATGACAAATAGTCTTGTTCATTTTAGTTGGGATGTTACAGCTATTTGGTTTACTCAAACTGGCCTCAGCTAAAGATGGACATGGAGAGCAGGTCATCCTATCATGTCTCCCGAAAACGTCATTTTAAGTGCATGCAACCAACAAATTGACCCAAACAACTTTATCTGGCTATCAAGTATTTCTTAATAGAAGATAACTTGCAAGACTAAGGCAGCGAGCTGACCTGTTAGCTTATGGCTAAATGCTAACATTTATTAGTGTAACAGAGGGCATTTAGAACCAGACTTTTTTAAGAAATATGTCACAAAGTGCGTGTCGATATTACTAAACTTACTAGTTTCTTTGTATGGTTTCGAACAGACAGAAGAGCAGGTCGCGGGAGTGAGAAGCACAATAACAAGACGCCTTCCCTGGAGCCGAAAAACGGTTAACCGGATAGGCCATTCGTTATTTCCTGGATCTCCGTTAGCCCCGCAAACCGAGCATCTATACGAACGCTCAGAATCTTTGGAGGAGGGGGGGTGGGGGGGTTGTTTTGAATGACGTAACCTATCAGCTGACTGTGCTGGAAAGTGCTAGCAAAGGCAATGAGGGCGCGCTTGGTAAACTTTGCTTCTTGCCTGTGTGTTCACGTGATCATTCAACAATTAACTCATTATCATTATCCCAGGCTGTGGGATCTAAATTTATAACGTCTATTAGTTGATAAATTGCAGCATATTAATTTTGGACTTTGTCTTAATTTTAGCTGGTCCAGCGAACAAATGTGTAGAGAGTTACATTTGATATTAAAAAGTAACATAACAATCTCAAACGCTTCTTAGGTACAAACTTGCGCAAACATGAATAATATATATATTGTATATTTTAAGCTTTTATACGCGAAATAAAACCCAATAAGGGCGCTTACAGCTATGGCTTACAGTTTGAAAATATAGATCCACAAACCACTAACCGACGGGCAACCGGGTATTACAAAACAAACACACCAGTGCTCTGTGTGGCTAACTGAGCCAGCAGGAGCAACGCAGAGCTAAATAGATAAGTCGAAATGGCGACGGCAATATACTTGGAGCATTATCTTGACAGTGAGTGTCTTTGGATATAATGTGCTTTACTTATATTTCGGAAACTTTTGTTAGTTAAGATTTAGTTGAAAATGTATTGAAGATTTTAGGTTTGAAGGATAAGAAACAGAATGTAATGTAGCTACGTTTGCGAATAGCAAGCTGTTAGGTCACTAGCCTGCTAGCTCAATGATTAGCCTCGTGAGGTACTTTTTGGTTTTAATAATAAAACAAGGTAACCTCTGTAAGTATGGTACTGTGTACGCTGATAGACGAAGGAAGTTAAATACATCTTATCCAGTACAAAGTTGACCACTTCTAGTGTGATAGCGTCTATTTATTGATTAGTTGCTACCGTTGTTACATCTGATAACTATGAAAGCAGCAACTAGCATAAATTAAGTTATGTGAAATTCTTTGTTGTTATTAAAAATCAATTTCAAGTGAAAATGTGCATTTTGAACTTTATCATAGCATCAGAACATCAGGGTACAGACATGTGCAACCTGTTGGAAACCGCGTTTCCACTAACCGTTTACGCGCCGGGGCGGGGTGATGGAAGTGCGTCATGCAGCCAGTGTTACTGGAAACATACAGCGACCACCTTATAATAACTGAGCCGTCACATTCCTTGGTCCAGAAACAAAATTAGGTTGCTTTCTTGTTGCATAAAGCAGCGTCAAATTTCAACATTGAGAATTTAGGGCTGGGTTAAAGCTGCTCCGTGTTAGCCTGTAACTATGACAACCAGTAGTATTTAAATAAGTAGGTTACAAAATTATAATAAAGGTTTAAGGGGGGTGGTCTGTTGCCGGAAAACCTTACATATTGCATAACAAATTAAAGTTTTTAAAATAATATTTTAACGTTTTCTGGTTATTTACTGTGACGTGTTCCTGTTTTTATTGTAAGCATCCAACCATGTTTCCTCCTGTGACATATAGAATTAATCAAGTTAATCACTGACTTTATGGGTGTTAATATTTATAATCATTATTCCACCAATGTTGAGGTTCTTTTGCAGCTCACCTGTTTCGCCTTGTTGTTATACCTCCTACATATGAAGCACTTTTAATTATTTGAGCCCTCTCCTGTCAGTTTAAATACACTTATTAAATATAGGTACCAGCAGAGGTTGTCTGTAGGATTTACCACAAAATTAGTTCAAAACTGTTTTTAAAAAATCATGTTAAATGTTAAAAATGTGTTAATTAATTATTAATTAATTGTCTTCTTAGGCATTGAAAACCTGCCATGCGAGTTACAGAGGAACTTTACATTGATGCGGGATCTGGACAACAGGACTGAAGGTGATTGTTTGAAACCCTACCTATACCCCCCAAAGGCTAGATGATGGATTAAAGACACACCACAAACATCTATTTATATATTTTACATTTGATAGAGAGCTGTATGTATGTGTATATATATATATATATATATATATATATTTATATACAGTATATAAGCACAATATTGTTATATTGTGTTAATCTAGCACTTTATAATTATGTGTTTAAGCAGAAAAGAAAGGAGAGATTGACAAACTGGCTGAAGAGTACATAGCGACCGTGAAGAACCTGGCCTCGGAGCAACGAGTGGAACACCTGCAGAAGATTCAGAATGCCTACAGCAAGTGCAAAGAGTTCAGCGATGACAAAGTCCAGCTCGCAATGCAGACATACGAAATGGTAGACATTGTGATATTTGGCAACTTGGTCAATGTTTCTTTTTTTTTTCCTGTTACACATAAAATGTTTCTGTTATTCAGGGTTTTACTGTCACTTTAAAAGGATGTTTTAAACTATATGTGTACTCTGGTTGTAATGTTAATACATCCTTTTAACCTAGGTGGACAAACATATCCGCAGGCTGGATGCAGATCTGGCTCGGTTTGAGAATGAGCTTAAGGAGAAACTGGAATTGAGTGGCTATGAAAGCCCAGATGGAAGAGCCATGAAGAGTGAGTTTGAACTTATTTTGTCCTGAGAGTCCATATAGTAGTTTTAATGGCATCAGGGCTTGACGTTTATCAATGTTATCAAATGTAAGTGTAGCAAAACATTTTTTTCAAGCGGAGAAGAAGCTGGAAGGCTTTATGTTGAGGCCTGATAATTAATGTATAGCTCTTTGTTTAAACAGAGAGTGAATTGCGAGGTCAGAGAGAGAAACGTGGATCCAGGGGAAGAGGAAGGAAAGGGTCTGATGAAGATTCTCCCAGAAAGAAAAAAGTGAAGAACAGGTAACTTTAGGTTGATTGTTTAATCGAGCACTACATGCTAGTTCACCAATGTGCAATATGTAACTTCCTGTTTGTGTTCTGTTGGTGTTTTAGTCCGGACCTGAGTGACGCTCTTCTGCCAATGCAGCCATCGGACGTCTTGGACATGCCAGTCGATCCCAATGAACCTACATACTGCCTCTGTCACCAGGTGTCATACGGAGAGATGATTGGATGCGATAACCCAGACGTATGTTTTTACTGTTTGTTTTGCTAAATTGTCGAGCTTCCTGAAGTCTAAGACTTAATAATTTAAACGTTGTCTCTTCGGTTTTACTTAGTGTCCCATTGAGTGGTTTCACTTTGCCTGTGTTGATCTCACCACAAAACCAAAAGGAAAATGGTAAGGTTTCCCAACTGCTCAGAGAACGTCACATAAATTAGCCTTCGTGTGTTAACTTTTCTCCCTTTTCTTGTTTTTCTTTTTCTCTGGAGCAGGTTTTGTCCAAGATGCACTCAAGACAGGAAGAAAAAATGAGATTTTATCATAAATTCTTACCTAAATGTGTGTATTCTTGCAATATGTATGCATATGCAGTTGTTCTCAAATTTATTCATACCTTCTATTAAAGAAAAGGCTCAATTTACAATAGTCACTAAAACAACTGGAGACTTAAAAAAAGTAATAAGTAAAAATTAGCTAAAATATAGTTTAATTGGATAATACAATGTTTTATAAGTTAATAGAATTTAAAAAACAAAACCGTTGTGGACAAATGAAAGCAGTTTGCTGATGAGCAAATGCAGAAGTCTAACTGGGAGTTACAGATAATACCGGACTGCAGTGATTTCCTCAAAGGATTGTTCAACAAACTATTAGTTTATAAGAGAAGTAACATGTATTATATTATCATATGTCTTTCTTGTTTTATTTGAAGATTTCAATTCAACAAAAATTAGAAAACAATGTCATGATTTTTACAAAAAAATTTATTTACTATTACTTTAGTCAATTTCAACTTTAGTGACAGCTGTTTTTTCTTTAATGAGAGGGTATACATGATGTATATAAAATTGAGGGCAACTGTGTGTGTGTGTGCATATATACATATATATATATGTATATATATATATATACATACAAATATAAATGAGGAATGGTGGGTTACACAGCTTTGTTTAAAGGCCTAATTTAAGTTTGCTGTACCGTTATACGTGTAGCACCATCATACCCCTGTGCTGTGTTCACTGCGTCTATGTTTGCATTTTAGCACAACTTTCTCTGCCAAGGCGCTTTAAAGCTTTTGCTCTCGTTTGTATTGTTTGCACCCACTGAGTCTGATCAGGAAGTCTTTCCTCTCAAGTTTTAAGCTGTACATATGCAACCATAACTAACAAGCTCGGAAGATCCTGCTATGTGGCTTTAGGATACTTGAAATGTCAGTTTTATAAAGAATTATTTTTTTAGATAAGTGAGCAGCCTGCTGAGAATTTACCATTTAATTCCCAAATCCTTATTGTAATGGTAAAAAGAATGGTGTCAGATTTTCCTTACTACCTCCTTAAGGCGTACATCACCACTGTTTAAATGACTGCAGCTGATCGGTTTTATTTTTTCTCTCAATGTTTTGATTAGCTCAAACCAAACTAGCAGTGAAAATGTAAAATCATCCTGGATCAAAATTTAACAAAAGCCTATGACATTTTTGAATGTATTATTGTCCTAATGCTTGGTCAGTGTCTTCTTATAGCTGGATGAGGTATATAAGCACTTTAAAACATAAATGTTCTCTTTTGAAAGGCTTGATAATGATGGTTAAGTTTTGAGATCTAGTTTCTCGTGTAAAACTTTGTTCTGGCGCAGCCACTGAATGGTAGTCTGCAAGGTCTGTACAAGTTACGGGGAATGTTGGTAGTTTTCTTCAAACCATATATAGAAATATATTTTGTATAATACAATATTTTATTGACACATTTTTCCAAAGATATATGTGTTGTATTATCTGGTTACTGGTGTAGAATCAAAAATAATTTAATAGAATTAGCATCTTTCATATTTTTACTGTGAATCGCTCATTTATGTGTAAGCCACAAATTTACAAACCAAAGTTATGTATTTTGTAAAATTCTGTTTTATAAAAAAGAAACTGTTCACTCTTGATCATGTGGCTTGTCTTTTTATTGTAGTTTGAATGAAACATGAAATGTGAATGGCATGTAGTCAGTTTTATCCTGTAGACATCTATGTTCTGATGTCAGAGTTTCAAAAACCATCGTCCGATTCATCGTCCCAACTGCACTTGTCTTGCTTGGTGTTTGTGAAATCCACCTCCACATCATAGACAAAGTCTGGATCATCTTTGTGCTTTCGGTTCTTCTCAAACAGTGTGTCCATTTGACCCTTCTTGCGAGCCAACTCGTCATCCTCCAGCTTGTTCAGGTCTTCCTCAGGATCCAGCTGGAATGAGGCAAGGCTGTGTTCAAGACTGAAGCCTTGCATGTGATCTCGCAAGATGATGTGAAGCTTCTCTACCTGGTTCTGGGGCACTCCTTCTAAGTAGTCCTTGTGCCTGGGGTGGTTTTTCAGCTTTTCAGCAGCTACGGTACAGTCTGCAGGAGTATGAGAGGACATCATGAATCTAAAGGAAGCAAAAGAGTCCTGGGTCAAATACCCAGGAAATGATGCAGTTTGTGCTAATATTTCTATATCAGCAGTTATAGTCATTATGCACAGTATGGACCTTACAGGTGACTTTACTCGTTAGGGCTGTTTTAATTTGTTTCATGGTGTATGGGTAAGAAATGGTGATGAGCTTGCAATGGCTGCCATAGCAGTTTATATATATCCTGCGTTATTCTTAGTAATGCATGTTCTATAAATGAGTTCAATCACAAAATATAACACCGGAAAACCTTGATAATAATTTGATAATTCTCCACATGTCTACGTGTTGTCTTTCATTCTATTAATAATATTTCATCATCACATTACCTAACATATTGAGATGAGATAACAGGAGTGCGTTGGGCAGGAATTATCTTTTACTGGGCCTCAAAGTTGTATTTCAAATCGAAAAACTATCCCATGTTATAAATAAGAAGTGCTAACTAACTAAACAGCCTTACCACAGCATTCTGTGAAGTTCCGTACAGGTATTATTCTTTTTCGCATCCTTTTTGTTTCTGTATTTACGTACATTAAAACTATGGAAGGTGGACTGAACTGTACTCCGCAACGCTTTGCCTCAAAGCGCATCTTGTTCAGTATTAAATTAAACAAACCCAGTTAACCTGGGCCGCAAAACGACTTTACCGGTAGGAAAACGGTGTAATTTAAAATGTTTAATAAATAGTTGTTCGTAAGAGGTTCAATTAAAACTGGGCATTGAAATTAGCTTCTTCTTAAACAGAGCGTCGCTACGGTCGCTTCGATCAGTCTTCGTCGAAGCCTGTATATATTTTTAAGGAAATTTTGTTTTATATTGTTATGTTGACATAATCAGCTATTATCTATGAATGTATATCTAAATATAGCTCTTTACTTATATTAATGTTGTCCTTAACTACGTAAATACATGCATGATCTGTTGTTTATATACAGGCACAGCCACAGCTTCCTAAAACTACAAAAGGGTCCTTCAACAGGACGCTTCCGTAAACAGTTGAAAGACGCTAATAGGTTGGGTACACGACTTAAAGTTAGTCTCAGAGGTTTTAATGTATCTGGCACTATTCTCTGTATTGGCTTGTTTATCGACATGCCGTTGTATCGTGGAAGAGAGTAAGCAATATTGTTACACGTTATTTATGTGTGCCGTGAGATTTGTGAGGATTGTGTTTACCCAACGAAGCGATGAGGTTCTCTTTGAATAGTTTAATATTATGTGTTACTGCTCAAATAGAGTATTTCAAACTCATTCTATTTATTACACAATTTTGATCGTATTTCTTACAATACGTTTGCATACGTTTTGTAGATGGAGATCAGGACCATTGTGGGCTCCTGAAACAGTGCCTTGAAGCCTCTACAGTGTCAGTGGAACTCACCAAAAAGGGTTTTCATAGGTATGTGGCCATAAAATAAAATCTAAAACATTTTTTTAAAAGAAAAGGGAAAAGCCTAAATCATTTCTGGTATGTCTTGTGATTTAGAGAGTTGATAAACACTGTTGAGCTCAGACCTGACACACTCAGGAATGTCAGAGTCTTACTGGTTCATAGATGGCCACGTGGTATCTACATAGATCCATATCAACTTGCATCCATGAGTGGTCAAAGAGACTGGCAGGTTTGGCAGATCTTTTGTTTAACTCTCATCATGCAGTTAGATTAAACATTGAACAGTGTTAGCTGTGATAGCATTACAAACAGTGTATTTTAATAACCACTTCTGTTCTCGTCTCTCTAAGATATTATTTAATTCGACCATTGACCTAGAGATGCCTGCTCACAAGACTTCGGGATTTCTTACCTATGTTTATCCTTCCAACACTGGGCCAACTCCTACTCTCCTAAAAGTAATCATTCCAGTACATGGACGCTATCATGAGCCTTCTTTTTCTGGGGAAATGTTTACATCTGTCTACATTGAACAACCAGAGTTGCTCCTACGGACAGAAAAATGTAAGATCATATTTATCTTATGCTCTTCCACATGTATGTCTACACTATGCAGAAATACATATTCTTTCGTTACCTCCTTATGAAATGCATATCCTTGCATATGCTATTTATATATATATATATATATATATATATATATATATATATTATTTACAGTAATCTAAACAATAACTTGACTCCAAAAAGGTGTGACACTAGTCATTGGAAACATTTTATAAAATAATTTCATCCCTCCAGGTGCACAGCTCAGTTTACTGGAGCCTCATACTGTCGTGGATGCCCCATGCACTGTCGACAATTCAAGTACCTGTTCATGGGTTAAAGTCCCTCATCGGCAGGTGGGTTCCATTAGACTTTTTAAAATCCCTCCATTGTGGCTGTTGTTGGTTTTTTCCCTCCTTTTTCACTTGCAAATACCTTGCTTCTTGCAGGAGCTTGGTCCTTTGAGTTTCCAGCTTCCAGTTGGTGATGGATCTGCAGCGGTGTACATTTGTGGAGGAACTCTCATTGTCACAATATTCTGCTGTGTGGCACTGTCCAAACACATGTGGAAACATCAAATCGTTTAACCAGCAGAACTTGCACTAATCCGTTCATAATGTTATGCAATTATATCTGTTATCGTGGTTATTCTGTATTGTGTTGTAGAAAGTAATAGGGCTGTTTTAGGTTTGAACCCTTGTTTTACCATTATTGAAATGAAAATGAATTAAATGAAAAATACTTTATTGATCCCAGAGGGAAATTCTAATTGTAGTAGTTTTAAAATACATAAAATAGTTAATGAAAAGTCTTCACTGTTCTTGCCGGGATGGTACCGTCCACACTCAGTCAAGCTGTTGATGTCCCCTTCATGAGGACCACAGAGGACACTCCAGTCTGCTGTCTGGAAGCACCATCTCAGAGCATCCTCAGCATCGTTACACCAG
>JBAMHV010000015.1:20904170-20924561 GCA_037177535.1 Pseudomugil gertrudae | reverse complement strand
ACACAGTGCAAATAAATAAGTAAATAAAGGTCACTGATACTTTGCGGGTAATTTTAGTGTCACATATATAAAAAAGTGTCTTCAAACTGGACTGACTTATTATTTTCAGTCTAATTTAATTAGCTAAATCTTCTGACGGTCTCGAGACGCTCAGACGCGGCGGAAGTCGTTAAACGTCGGTGGCCTCGTGTTATGAGCACGCACGCGCTCCCGAGTGTGTGCAGCTAGTGTTTCAGTGGGTGAACCCGCTGGGAAGAAGCGATGGCAGGGGACGAGCAGACACTCAGATAGGAATGAGAACTGGTCGGGGATGGCGGATAAACCTTCGACACTGTTCGTGAAGCTGTTTGCCGCCGCATTTTACGGTCTGAGCTCGTTCCTGATCGTCGTGGTGAATAAAAGCGTCCTCACCAACTACAGGTAACGGTTTCAGCGGTAGCTGCCCTGTTAGCTAGCGTAGCCACTGGAAGTTGTGCTGGCTGGATAGGCACTGCCGTGGAGCTCATTAGCTTTACTTTTGGCTAGCGGTATAATGTGAAAACAAAGACTGGGATGCTTTTCCCCCTCATTAAGCCTTTTTGTTAACCTTTCAGTCCGCGTTGGCTGACTATGAGATGCTTTGTTCTCTATAACATCTAACTTAAGATTAAACTCTGCTGTTTCAGGTTCCCCTCATCAATATGTGTCGGAATAGGACAAGTAGGTTAAACGATTTCCCGCTTTTTACCAAACACATGGGTCTTTTAAACCGGCAGGTAGTAATATATTGATTTTAACTTGTGTGTGTGTGTGTGTGTGTGTGTGTGTGTGTGTGTGTGTGTCCAGATGGTGGCCACAGTGATTGTGCTGTGGGTGGGCAAGGCAGGGAGGGTGATCACCTTCCCAGATTTTGATGAGAGCATACCTCACAAGGTGAGACATATTTGTACATGGCACTCAAGGAAAGTAAATCAACTAGGTCTATTTGATATTTATTTATTAGAAATTAGGCCTTAATGTCCCAGACCTGAAACTAATCTTTGGTTGGATAGATACGGGGTGTTCATGTAAGACACTGATGTTATGCTTGTTTTCTAGACATTTCCTCTACCTCTCCTCTTTGTGGGAAATCAAATCACTGGTCTGTTTGGTACCAAAAGGCTTAAGTGAGTACTCACTCTGCATTAACTTGTCATGCATGATGCTTAAATAACCCTGAGTGGTATGTCCTCGTGTCCTTTTCCACCAGTTTGCCAATGTTTACAGTCCTGAGGAGGTTCTCCATCTTGTTCACAATGCTGGCTGAGGGCTTTCTTCTTAAGTAAGATTACATTGTAATTAACCCAGTTTTATTGTTAGACCTTCTGACAGGAAACCTCTGTCTCTCTACAGTAATAGTGCTTATTCTTTACTGCTCAAAGACAACAGATTAAATTTCATTGCTTTGATCTGTGGCAGGAAGAAATTCTCCAGGCCAGTCCAGCTGACAGTATTTACAATGATCCTTGGGGCGTTTATAGCCACAAGGTAAGTTCTGCTCTTTCCAGGTGTCCTAGCTTTTAAAAGAACCAGTATTACCTTCACTACAAAGGATGGCTTTGTCTTGATATATGTCCATACTGATTTGACATGATCCTGAGGTTCATTATGCAGATGTACATCTGTAGTTAAGTCCACATAGCTTACGCATTGCTTAACTCTTATTGACAGGACGCCTCGTTATTTTTATGCCACGTTCTGTTTTTTCTTTATGTGTAGTGGTGATTTGTCCTTTGACCTGCAAGGCTATGTCTTCATTCTCCTGAATGACATCCTGACGGCAGCCAATGGAGCCTATGTGAAACAAAAATTAGATGCAAAGGTATGTGGCAGCACCACCCGATGAATAGCGGCCATTGTTGGGAAGGAGCTGTGCTTGGAATTAAGTTGACGTTGACTTTAGAGAACCCAAACTCTTCTTCAGGATCTGATTTTAAAGATATAGTGTGCACAGAACGCATACTGGTCTAAGAACATGTATTTAGTTAGCTTTTTTTTACCTTTAGTTTTGCACCTGTTGAAGCAGACGTGCTTGGAGCATTTCTTCTTTTTTATGTCGCATAAACAGGCTGCTCAGCTGTGAAATTACAGCAGAGGCTGAGCAAGATCCACATTTAGTCTGTGATATGTGACCAGCACTATCAGCTACACTGAGATATGCGACAGAGTAACTGAGTAAATGATGTAGCAAAGAGAGAAACAACCAGATAAATGCAGACTAGAGATTTCAGACAGTGCAGTGGCTTCACCATGCATTACGTGTGTGTGTGTGTGTGTGTGCGCGCGCTTGTTGGTGAAGAATGCAGAGAAAAACTTGTGAATAACTCACTGTGCTGGCTCGACTTATTTTTGTGCTCTTATTGTTCTATTCCCATCTGTTTCCCTCTGCTCTTTTTCCTCCTGCAGGAGTTGGGGAAGTATGGATTATTGTACTACAATGCTTTATTTATGATCATTCCCACTCTGCTGTTGGCTCATGTGACTGGAGAGATGCAGAAGGTGAGCAGTTTGTCACGTCTGTTATCTTTTAATTATCTTCAATGGCTGTTTTGTTAAAATCTGTGTTGCTACTCAGTGGTTGCAAGGTTAAATTCCCCCCAAAAAAATAAAATGTGCGCACATATGTGGAACTGGGTGTTGAGTATGTATGAGCTGTCTTAGGTCAGTCTTGGCAGAAACATCCTGGTTTGCCCAGCTGGGGCCCAGTAGCCTGAAAAGCACAAAGATGCTATTATGTACCTAGCAGAGTCATTACAGCAGCGTCTACAACTTCCCTTGACTGAATAATCACAGTAGAGATGCAGACTACAACCTTCTAAAAGCTCATGGAAACTTTGGATTTGGAAGTTAGTAAGAATTAGTTCAGCTGGGCGTGTCAATAAGCCCTTTTTAATGTCCTCGGTGCTAGAAGGTTGACTCATTGCAATTGCCGGTTGGGACATTCATACACACTGACTAAACAATTCTGCTGAACAGGTTTTTTGTCTTTTTTTCTCCCCCCAAATTATTATCTATCTAATACTGCGTTTCTTATTTCAGGTGGCCGAGTTTGACGGCTGGTCTGATGCACTTTTCCTCTCCCAGTTCATCCTCTCTTGTGTCATGGGGTAAGATAAAAACCACGATGGGATCGTGCCAAATTTCTGTGGGTTTTTTTTTTAACCAGAAATGCAATAAAGTCCCTAGTCCTCCATCTGAGTGTAAATCTGACAATGAAGCGTTGTCAACAATGTTGCATTAACATTGTGAAATCCAATTTCATGCCAAGTCTTGAGTTATGTGGAATCTGATTTGCTTTTTTTCCATTTTAAGGTTTGTCCTGATGTATTCCACGGTACTATGCACACAGTACAACTCGGCGTTAACGACTACTATTGTGGGGTGCATCAAGGTAAGCTGCAGAATGACATAACATATGCAGAATAACACAAAACTCAGCTTCATCCATCTCGTCTCTGTGTCGCAGAATGTCCTGGTGACATACATCGGGATGGTATTCAGTGGAGATTACATTTTCTCATGGACTAACTTCTTAGGTTTGAACATCAGGTATGAAATTGCAAGTTTGTTTTGAAATTGTTGACCGAGCATCTGAGATGACCACTTAGAAGAGGACTGAAGTAGTTTAACTGCTGGATGGATGTTTGTAGTGTTTTATAGGGATTTGTGATGATGGGAGGGTGACTCCTGCTTAAGACATTACCTCCTGTGTAACAACAGGTCAGAGGTTTAACTTGTTCACTACCTCAGCACATATTACCAGTTTGCAGACTTTAATGATCCTCAAAGCTTCCCTCTTGTGCCATCATGAGGTTCACAATTTATGCTTTTTGGTGAAATTTGCCATGAAGTATCATCATATACCTTTTAAGATAGCATCAACCCATAAAAGACTAGGTACACTGTAAAAGTTAGAGAAAAAAATTGTGGAACCAAAAAAAACTTTGTAAATTTATTGCAAATATATAGTGAAATGAAATAATTCCAAACAACTCATCTATGGTTTAGTTAAATAAAACATTTGTAGTTGGAGCACCCCTCTGGATTCTTATAGCCTCGCTACAGGAAACAGAAGTGACTCTGAGAGGGCACATCGCCTCGGTTTGAGCATTTAAAGTAAGAACTATGTGATCCGTTATGTCAGGTTTGTGTTCTCAGTGTCACAAAGTACACATTTCAACAGGTTGTATCACTATGGTAACTGATGCTGGAAAGCTCACCTGCTCTTAGGTTGTGAGCGGAGTTTAAAAAGTTTTTAGGCTGTAACTGGTCATACTGGCTCACTGTTTGACTTTGATCATAATCTTTATGGGAGGTATGTCAGAACATTTATGTACCCTAAAACAGAGACTGATTACTTGGTAGGTTTTTGCTCACTTTTAAAAGGTCATGAACTAATAAATCTTTGTGTTTAAAAGAGCCTTTAAAACTATTAGATTTCCTGTATTAGATGATGTGTGTGCATCGAGGGATGTCTGTACCAGCATTTATCTTTTGTTAATGAAAACCTTTGGATCTCTGGTATAAGCCCTTAGTTTCAGAGCCTGTTTGACAAAATGAACTCTGTGAGCATGTTGTAAAACCCTGACTGGTTTTATTTACTTTTCTCACCCTTTTTTAAAGTTCCCGGGAGTTCCCAACTAGAAGCTTCTTCTAATGCAATAAAACAGAAGCTTTGTTATGACCTGCTACATCATCATTTTAACACCTATAAATAATCACATCTATGGCATTGATATTGATCAGATTAGTAATTTACCTGCAAGGAATACGTGACAATTGGCCATCTAAATTTCATTTCCCTTATTTTACACATAAACATGCAGAGTTTAAGAGTTGAACAGGAGCTAAGTTTAAAGTTACCCGGCATAATAAAGTTTAATGTTCTAAAGATACCTCAGATATGTGGAACCTGCATTCTAGTGAGGCCTCTGCTGGATTATTGATGTGGGAAATTAAAAGAGGTTTTAGGAAAAACTCATCACAATCTGTTTGTGCCCGTGTTGTTGCAGTATCGCTGGCAGCCTGGTGTACTCGTACATCACTCTGACAGAGGAGCAGTCCAGCAAAGCCGGCGACAACAACAAGCTGGACATGAAAGGGAAGGTGGTTGTGTGACAGACACACTGGATCTTATCGCTTTTACTCTGATGAACGGGAACTTTTTACTACAACCTTTATTTATGGAGTACTTTAACAGCAGCTTTGCAGTATTGGTGGGAAAGAATTTCCACGGAAATGGAGCCATGATGTCACCACGACGGTCCTGCTGCTGCTGCCGTGGTTACGACATCCCCCAGGGGGATTCAAGGCCGATATCGGACACCCTTTATCTGTCCACGCTGTCTTCTATTAAAGTACTTTTATTTTGATACTGTTTTCAGAATAATGAAAGTGGAACCAACCAATGCCATTTAAAGAGATTTAGTATTTAGAAAACTAAACATTTCAGTGACGTTTCCGAGTCAAACAGCTGGATTCTTCAGCATCATGTAAAATCATGTTTATTTTAAAGTTTGTTCTTGTTTGTTGCCTTGTCTGTTTTGCTGTTTACTTTCTTCTGAGCACAGTGAGACACACTGACATTCAGTAACGTTCACTCTTCAGCCTTGAACTCTTTGCAGATGCCGTTGTAAGCTTGCTACAGACTGATCTAGCCTCATTCTCAAACAAACCAAAGCGGCTGGGCATTGGTTTCGGTTCCTGATAAAGACTGTGGCTTTAAATGTTTTAAATGAAAAAGTTTACATGTTACCCCCTTAGTGTTATAGTTTAACCCTAAAAGCTGTATTTTGTTCTGTTTTTGCTGAATGAACAAATCGTTATTTGTACGGTGGGATTCATGAAGAGGTTTTAATTCTTTTATTTTCATAATATTCTCATATTTTAACAGGTAGCGGCTGCAAAGTAACTGAAACAAAGTCTCACCTGCTGTTACACACACCAGTGACATGAAGTGGTATTTGGTTATTTAAAGTCGTTATGACCAGACAGGGATGCTGACTTTTCTACATTATTTGCTTAGTTTTATATGTATTTATTCAACTTTTTTCTTTTTTAAAATGTATTTTTCACATTGAGTTAAATTGTAACATGTCCAGTAAGTAATTTGTCTAAAAAAAAAGTATTTTTACATTAAAAAGAAGTCTTTTTCTCTGTTTGCAGATTAATTTTGGTTTCAAGAATATTTATAAGGGTGTATGTCATTTTGCTTATTAAAAATCTTTTTTAAAAATTAAACTCAGGAAAATGTTTTTTTTTTTTTTACTCATCTCAAAGTGAAATATTTCATTCGTTAATGTCCTGAAATTGTGATGTAACACAAAGAAAACCCACATTTCAGTGTTTTAGAAAAGATTACTATGAAAAGTCATGACATCACTTATCAGTTAATCCCTTCATAAGCCCTGCAGAGCTCTCCTAGGGCCTCATTTTAAAAACTGCATAGCAAAGATGCTCACCAGTGCGGAAAGCAAGAAATTACTTCTTACTCTACTTATAAATCTGAGCACACTTGTGCATTTGCTCACTCCACACACCAGCTCCTCCAGTAAGGACCAATAAGCCATTGCCCGTCTTTACACATTGGGGTTTATATCCAACCATCACTTGCTCTGTTTTGGATAATGGATCATGTCCGACTATTTTATGATCAGCTGAACAGAAATACTAGAGTAACTACGTCAGACTTTGTTTATTCCAATTAAATGACATAAAATTGGTGTGCATGTTGTGTTATACACATATCTACTTTACCCCAGTTTGTGCTAGATAAAACAGTTGTTGGTGTCCTGATACCACCACTAGATGAGGCTAAAGCACAATGTCAGCACGTCATGTACACGATGCTGATTTGTGACATTTTATTGCAGACGTATATAAACATTCTAACATCTTAATTTGCATCGTTTCTGAAGATGTGTGGGTCCCAATTATTTTGATGTAGGTGTACAAGCATTTATTCAGTCTCGGTCATCATCATCTGTCCTGTGCATAAAACTAAAACTGGTATCCTGTTACGTTTATTATAACCAGTCAGAAGATACATGTTGCAATCCCACTGTTGCCTTCCATCCCATTGGGGGGAGCTGGTGCTCCAACTGGGCCATGCACATTAAAATATAATATATTCCAAGGGTTGCCAGACCTCGTCCTCTATCCTACAACTTTTCTACATTTTCCTGCTGCAACACACCTCATATCAGTGGATGGTGAACATGCTTGTCAAATCAGGTGTGTTGAAGCAGGGTAACATCTAAAACCCTTGTGAAGATCCTCTGGTGAAACCTACATTATCACAACATCTAAAATGTATTTAAAAAGCCAGCAATGAAGCATAAAACTGATATAAAAACTTTAATACAAATAAAGTAAATCACATTTAATACAAACAGTTTGTCCTGCTTTTAACATCGTTGATCTTAAGCTACATAGTTTTAAACAGTCCCCACAACTGAAATCCATATTTTCTCTTTAAGCTGATACATCTGCAAGTTAATACAAAACATTTGCTACCTTCACTCACACACACACACACACACACACACACACACACACACACACACACACAGTAAACTGTCAGAGCTGAGAGGCAATAACTACCAGCTACACAACTGAAAACTACCAAATAATGTTGCATTGTTTTTGCGATTAATGGGTGTATTTAAATAGTAAAAGCACCATGACCAATCCAGTCTGTCCAAGTTTGTTTTTATAAACTCTGGTTCAAACAGAGATGTGTCAGAATAAAAGTAGCTAGAAGAAAAAGCATGCCGATCAAAAACTGATGTCTGTCAGCAGTTCAACGTAAATTCAGTATATAGATAAAAAACAGGACGAGGTCTGTGAATGCCACTGCTTAGAGCCAAATGCTGCTGAGAGACCAGGTTAAAAATAATTCAGCTCCTGTTCACGTCCTCATTACCTCTCCCTACAGCCAGACTACAAGCACATAGAAGTACACCGATTCGAGGTTCTACATAAAACAAGCTTAGGAAACTCCAGACACAGACCATTGAGCTTCTTTAAAATCCTTCACAAGCACATACAAACATGACTTCCTGTGGAACTGAGCAAACATTCACAGCTATCATGTTAAGTGGCTAACAGTCACTCATACCTTCAACTATTAAACCCTGAAAGCTCAGTGAGATTTCTGTTCCTCCTTCTTAAACCTCGTATTGTATTCCCTTCAATGTACAATGAAGCTGCAGCAAGAATAAATTAGGATAAAAAATGAATGTACTGTTAATGATCAAAGACGAAGTGCTGCAGAAGCCAGTGATTTATAAAAGCCACTGGCCTGCGTTTACGCTGCCGCATCCACTGTGATAGCAGGATCAGCAGGACTGAACAGTAATGTCACATCAGATTAATCCTTCAGTAACAGTGCATCATCTACTGGATTGGCTGGATTGCTTTTAAAGAAAAATTGCATATAAAAAAGGTAGATGGGGGGGAAAAAGTTATTGCATTTCAGTGCAGATGGAAATTCCTTATGCAGCCTGGTTCTGACAAAGCAGATTTTATTTACCATTAACCATCAGCTGTTTCAATAAAAACCCCTTACCAAATAAACTGCATTAATGGAAAAGGAAGCAGCTGCCAGGTGTGTGTGGGGGGGTGCTCCCTTTTGATTGGACCGTCGTGCATTTTTCAGATAAGAATAAAAAAACATCTAAAAAGAATTCCTTAAAACGCCTCCACTTTTTCTCTTTCACATGGACAAGACTGGTTTCGTTTGCACATTTGTCCTATGTTTTATTCTATGTTTATGTCCTACGCTGCCACATGCTGTCATCACCATACAGCCCGACAAGCCTGCAGCTGGTTTCACACAGACCCTGCAGCCCTACAAACTTCTCGAGTGGCGACGAGTTAAAACACTGGTTCAGGGTTTCCACCCAGGATCCTGTTAAAACTGACCAGACGTGAGACAATAAATAACGGAGTGCTTGTGTGTGCACTGCAAAAGCCCTTTGTGCTGACCTGTACACCACTTTCCACTCACTCTGCAATCCTGTAGAAAAAATCTTTTTTCATGCAAAAATATCAAAATACAAAAAAACCAATAAGGAGCTTGATGTGATATTCACTAAAGGAGTTATTTCTGTATCACGTTGCCCCTCTGAGTGGTCTAATCTCATGAAAATCTACAGCGCTGTGTGCTCGATATCCATCTGCTATGTAGAAAGATGATTAACCGCTCACTTCTTTCAGTTTCACTCTGAATAACCAAGACAAAAAGACGCTCTTCTCATGAGACACTTTGACAACAAGACCAACCTGTTATGTAACTTTCTATTTTCCCTCACGGCTCGTCTACTGAAGGAGTCCCCGAACACCAATACAAGTGCATCCTGACACAATGCATGTCTTTCACAGACGACCCGAACGCTTCTTTCATTCCAGCAGCCAGAAGAGCTAAAGACAGAACAACCTTTCACTGTGAAACCACACAGGTGCTGTTCCTACGGTAACAATACAAGCTAAACAAACCTGTGACACAACAATGCGAACAAACACTCCACCCTGAGATGAGGAAGCAGGAGTAAACAGCACAGGAACCCTTTTTGTTGCATTTATACATAAAAAGGAACTGAACTGGATCCCGCTGTCTCACTTTAAACCCAAATAAACAAAAAGAGAGGACATTACACCCATTTCAGGTAACTGAAAGGCACCGTATGATAATATTAAGGGAAATATCAAGGCGTTGCCGCCTTTCCTTCTAGGTGAAAGGTCCCTCATTCATCTTTCTTCAACCCTCAGGGAGAAATGACTCACAACTTCTAAAATCAAAAGTCTTACTTTACCATTCACCTCTTATTCAAAAGGCACATGTAGACAGAAAAGACATCAATTAAATATAAATTACCTCATCCATATAAAACAGAATGGGTTTCTTAGATTAATGTAGGATTGTTTCAAACAATGTCAGAGTCCAGCAGCTGTGTGTCGGTGTTACAGTGTTACCAGGTTCTCAGCCATGTAACAGAGACTGTAGAAGTTGCAGCCTATGCAGCAGAGGTTACACAGAGAGGACAGCAGTCTGTACAACCAAAGCCGGTTGCAGAGGTGTCTGTACTTCACGTCTGTCTCGCACAGCTTGGCGTAAGCCTCCCGGTTTGATGACTGCCCGATATCCTGGCCGAGTCCGCATGCCTGCTCAATAAGGTGCATGTCTGCCATGATCTCTGATGTCATTTGACCAAACCACTGAGCGTTAACAGCGGCGACTGTCACCGACACAAAGAAGATGAAGATCTGGTGAAAGAATCAGCAGGGATTTAGGTGAGGTGGGGTAAGGTGAGGAAAAGTTGGAATTTGATGACGGAGAAAATGGGTCGCCCATTCCGGTCTTCGAGGGCTACCATAATGAATGTTTCAGTGTTTCTTTAGTGCAACATGCATGATGCAAAAATTCTCAAATAACCTGTTATCATCTTCTGCACCTTGTTAATGAGACATTGATTTGGGTCAGGTGTGTTGCAGCAGGAAACACTAAAACCTGCAGGATGGTAGCCCTGGAGGATCGGACTTGGCGACTCCTAGCCTAGAACAAAGGAGGTACCTGAAAGGCTTCTCTATCATCCAGCATGTCTTTAGGATGATACACAGCATACATGGTGAGGTTACAGAAGGCACAGGCTGAACCCAGGTGGAGGTAGAAAGGAACAAGGTGACTCTGAATAAACCCGTACGTGTGTCTGTTGAGGTGGTTGTCCATAACAAAACCTGTGTTGAAACAAAAACACCATTACTGCTTTTTATTCTGTTTAAAATGACCAGTATCTTTAAACCTAAACACATACTGCCAATGAGCACATGTATAATAAAATATAATACATTTCAGCACTTTTCCCCCCCCATGGCTTTAAATAGAGCTTTACACGTGAAGCTTTTATAAGCATGTTGACTGTGTAATGCCACCAGAGTATGCATTTATAAAATAAAGCTTTATGACTATGGTCTAAATGTATGTAAATTCATGTAAACTTCTGACTTTTTACTTGAAGCATTCAATGTAAATAGGCATAGAAAATGCCAGAAATGTACACACCCGGACTCCCATAATGTCTGTATATGTGTAAACAAGGCACAACAAGTTGAGGCAGTGACAGCCATCACATTTTCCAGAGCAGACACAAAAGGTGCTCCTATGAAGTTGTGCTTAAATTTAATCCAGAAAAAAGGTTGTATGCACAGCAGCAAATCGGGTTAAAACTCTCCTATAAGCAAACAAACTAAATAAAGCAGTCTGTGAATCCATATATGTATTACTTACTTGAAATGAAGGTGACCCAAATTTGCATTCCCCAGTATGTTGAGAGCAGCAGCAGCTGCAGCAGCTTCACGGTGAACGTGGGCTCCTGGTCAGTAGACATGCTTCTCTCCTCTCTGTAGCTGCCCTGGAACAGGAGAGCAATCCCTTCACACTGCTGCTCTTGTTTGTATGGAGTTATTACTGCTCTCAGTCTCTGCAAACACACACATCATACAAATAAAGGTGAGTATGTTAAGAAAATAAGAGTTTCTCACCCCAAATAACTTCAGTTTCACCTTTAGTTTGCGTTTGTCAAGGGATATGTCATTTAACCGCAGGCAACAGGTATGTTAGTCATTACTGTTGTTAAAGGTTTACTAACTTCCGCATTTTTGTCAAGGTACCGTAACTGGGATTGCTGTCCTGACCTGAGTAGACATCAATCAGCTAGGCAGGAAAATACGACAAACACGGAAATAAAAGTTAAAAAAAACGTCAAAGTTCAAAACAAATAGTAGAGCCGAATGATTTTTTTTAAAAAAAACCTCAATCAGATAAGATTAAAGGGTTCGTGTGGCCACAAAGTCACCTTTGCAAAAATGCAATATTTAATGCATTAGCTAAGGTGAACTACCAAACATACTAGCGGCTAACAGCTAGCCAAAGTTAGCTTTCCCTTTAAAAAGTTAGATAAATAAAGTCAAAGTAATTTTAAGAGAGAGCATAAATATTTCAAACTAAACGATAAACTAAACACACCTGAGTTTCTCAAAATGTCAGAGCAGCCTTTCGGTGGGACTTCAGCTCCAACTATGTGAACTTTAAACAGACTGACACAGAAGCTGCAGGAGGGGGCGGAACCATAACCACAATATGTGCTCTGGTAAATCCAGTCCGCAGCTCCCAGCGGCTCAAACTGGTTCCTAACAGGTTCCGATAAAATGCACCTGGGGTTTTTCATGGGGAAAATGCTCCCCGCTTCCGGTATATTTGCATACTAGAAAAGGCAAGGCAAGTTTATTTGTATAGCACCTTTCATGTACAGACAACTCAAAGTGCTTTACATTGAAACAGAAAATCATAAAAACAGCAGAAATCACAATAAAATAATAAATTAAATAAAAGTCATTAAAAGCAGATTAGAAACGCTTTTATATCCAGGAGCGGAGGGTGTAGCTAAAAAAGGGACAGGGCGATGTTTTGTTTTTATTAATTACATTTATTAGTTAAAAAGAAAGCAAACATTGGCCTCAATACATAAATAAATATGACAATGTCTCAGAGGCAAGTGGGATTCTTTTATTTCCATATAGATATTTTTATTAAAATACTTGTTCAAACTAAAGTTTTTGTACATAAACAGGATTTTATCACAAAACCAAACATTTGTTTTGTTGCATTGCTTTAGTTTGATCAATTTATTTATCAATGTGTTTTAGCTTATCGGAAATGTGGCAATATCAGTAAACTTGACATTGACATCTGTTAAATTGCTTGCTGGCAAAAATGAGGAGGAAAGGGGATTCAAGGGTGTCAAAGTTGCTGGCGGTGTGATGGGATGTTACTCTGACACACTTTAGTCCCGTTTATACCGAATGACCAACATCACAAAGATGAAAACATTTTCACAATGGCCTCCACAGTCTACAGATCTCAATCCAACAGAGCAGCCTCTGTTTGATGCTTCGTGTCTATAAAAATCTCAGGAATGTTTCCAACACCTTGTTGAATCTATGTCATGAAGAAGGGACACGAAAGATGTGTCCCGACATGGCACAAGCAAGGTAGACCTAATAAAGTGACCATTGAGTAAATCAGAACAGTAAAAAATCTGTGTACAGAAACGGGAAATAAAAATATGTCTTAAAGCCAGACTATCACATGTTCTCCAGCCTCTCACACCGACAGAACAGCCTTAACAGTCTGCCAAAAGATGCATTGATCAGTGAAAATGTCATTTCCACATGTGAAAATGCAAACCCTGCAATGGATGAGAGACCTGTATCCTGCCTCCGCTTGCTGATTGCTGGGATAGGCTCCAGCTTCTCCACCACCCTGAACTGGATTAAGCGATATAGAAAACAAACGGATGAATGAAAATGCTTTGTATTGTTCCGCTGGGTTTTAGTCGAGGCCTCTCTGAGCCAGCATGAGTTTCACACAGCCCCTTGATGTTTCTGCAGCATGGAGCTACAGCAGATCAGGGTCAGTGTCGGGCAGATTTACAGATTTTATCGTAAACCTCAGGAAAGGCCTCCTCACAACCCAACTCCTCTCTCAGTCTGTGGTACAGCTGTCCATCAAACATCTCCCAAAACTCCCCCTGGTCCATGTACACATCTGCATACAGCATCTGGAAACTATTGGTGAAAAAAAACATGTAAACCACACGAAAAAAGACACAAATATGTCTTATTAACTTAAACAGCTAAATAAGTTACCCATGAACATCTCTGACGAACTTCTCCAGCTGGCGTGTCGATGCTCTGGCTTCAAAATGTTTGACTTTTGGCTCCCCATAAGCCCCGATATCCACATAAAGCTCCTCCTGGTCACTTTTGGGATGAACCATGCCTCGGCCTGGTGGCAGCAGAAACGGGCACAGCCACAGAGGGTAAACCTGAAAGAACACCTAATAAGCTCAAAGAGGTCTAGTTTAAATAGGACACGCTAACCCGCATTACCGCTTCACCTGGATGTTTTGGTGAAAGTGTGTGATGGCAGCCTGCAGATGCTTCATGGGGACCAGCATATCCTGGACCACGTGGTGCTGCTCATAGAGCCGTCTGATGGTCTCCCCCTGGGTGAGCTTCAGCAGAGAGATCTTAGGAGGTACCATCCACCCAAAAACCCAACGGAAGACAGGATTGTTGCCAAATGGAATAATATCCTACAGAAAGAGTCATAAATGTAAATAAAGACACTTTCATAGGGTACAATACACCCAACTTCTTCCTCATTCAGTGGGAAAGGATCCATAAATGTGACATTATAGCTCTGCCCACATCCCATCAGTTCTGAAGCTTCTGCAGAGCCCCCATCTGCAAATTAGCCCCTCTCTGATCACATTAATTCACTTTTTTAACTAAATGTTTGGAGTCTATGTTCCTTTTGAGCAAGATAGATGCTGTTTCAATCCCTTTTGGAAGTACAAGCAGGCATGTCACCAAGTGAGTTTAGTTTTCTATAGTTTTACCTGTTTGACCTGCTTTCACTGCTACAGCAAGACCTCAGCTGGCCCCAGCAGAGAACCAGAAAGCAAGTCAGCCTCTTGAGTAATGGTACTCTAAATGCTGATGGCTAAAAAGGGAAGGAACTTATTGCCTCACCAACATGCCTGATAGATAGATGATTGCTATGTGTTAAATAGTTGGGACAGTGTCAGTCTAGCAGTCCTTCCTCAGTATAAAAACTGACAACTCACACCCTTTGCAGTATCTCCAAATAAACTAAATCCACTTGTGGTTGAAGTTTAACACGTTGGGATGAGATACGACGGCAAACAAACACAGCACATCGCAGTAGTGAAAAGATCATGTCAGGTTGATTATCCTGCAACAAAACCCAGATAGCAAACATTTTTAGGCCTCATCGGAGCATCTTCTGGCTCTCACGGCTCCATTACAACACCTGCAAGTGTTGTGCAGGCCACATGTGGTATAAATACGAGGTGCCGGCCTGGACGTTGGCTTCAATCAGAGTTTTATCAGCTAAATAAAACTGCTGAGGTGGGTCAACTTACAAGCTTCCCAGTTCAGCCAGTTTAGTTGTACATGCCACACTCAGGAAAAGTCAGGATTGGTTCCTACAATGTTCATCATGGATGCTTTATTCTCCATCGTCTGCAGGGAAGATGCTGCTTCCTGAAGTTATTGCAGAAATCCTAAGCCGTAACGAACATTTAAAGAGGTTTGTAAGGAATTCAACTTAATCAGATTACTGAAAAACATAAGATGACAAATTTGATTTAATAATGAAAAATAATTTCTATTTTTGTCACTTTATATTAAATATTTGAAAGATATTGTCTCCAGTTCCTCATTATTTCCAGTAGAGGGCATCCTCATCCTCCCAGACAGTCTAACAGGCGTCTCTAACTCTGGTCCTCTGGAGCTACCACCCTGCAGGTTTTAGTGTTTCCCTGCTGCAACACATCCGACCCAAATCAATGGCTCCTTAACAAGCAGGACCAGAAGATGATAAGTTGTTGGAGAACGTATTCAATTGAATCAGCACTAGAGTTGGAGACCCCTAATCATCACTAGCTATCTGTACCGTCTCTGTCCGTGTCTTGCCTGCAATGTGAACACAGACAAAGTCCTTTTAAAGACAGAGCAGTGAAAAGCTCAGAGGACTCTCCTCTAGGTATCCAACAAACCAGCACCATGCATAATTTATCACGCTATTTACTGCTGCAGAAATCAGGGATGCCAGACTCTTCTCACTAATGGCTAATGGGTGGTGTGTGTGTGTGTGTGTGAGAGAGAGATGGAGCATTAGAGAGTCAGAGCCAAATAGAGAAATGACCAAGCAAGTTGGTAAGATGATGATGAGCTTTTTCTGGCACTCCCTGGTGTAATCCGCAAGCTCAAGGAGACACAATGCCAGTGTGTGTGTGTGTGTCTTAGAGTCATTGTATCAGCATGGAGGCATCATTCATGTGTCCAGAGTTCCTCATCAAACAGGTTTAAATGTCTATAAATCTTAGGGTTAGGGTCTAAAGTTACAAAAGGTATAAACAGGTGGGTGGGTACCTGAATCTCCCAGAAGAGGCTGCGCGTGTGCCTGTGATAGTAGTGCCTCAGAGGGATGTATTCAGTTCCAGTGTAGTCCCCTTTCAGGTAGGACTCCACGTGTTTAAAGAACCAGGGTTTAAAGTGAAGGCCGATTCTGTTAATCTGACATCCAAGAAGAAACAGCAATCTGAGACGTGGGACAACGGCTCCTCATACACACTCACCCACATCATACCTTGTCAGGCTCTGCATGGTCAGTCATGGTTCCCGTCATGATGACGGCAGAATCAAGACTATACTGGATTCCCTCAACGAATGTGTTCTGCTTGTTCTCAGAGGCCACAGTGAAGCGTTTACAGATGTTTTCCAGTCCTCTGACAGGCTCATAGCGCAGCTTCACCCAGGCCTTAGCCGGGACTATTTTAATCTCAGCGGCGACCAGAAATCCCAGAGTGCCACAGGACCAGGGGACGGCATGAAACAGATCTGAGTTCTCCTCCTGTTTAGATCAGAAAAGCATTTCAAACAGATTTTGTGTTGTTAAAAACGGTTTGCTTCTCATGCTCTGAGGTGGATGAAGCTCTCAACACAACAAGCTCATCAGCAGATCTCTCATCGGTAATCATAGTGAGACAAATACAGGAAAATCTTGAGCAGAGTAGAGAAAATGTCAAAATAAACCCAAACAAAAACAAGCTTAATCCAGCAAAAAAACTAACAAGTTATGCATAAATTTTATAGGATTTTAATTGATCTGAGCACATGCCTCCATGTGAGAACAAAAGATGCAGCTGCGTCGTTAATAAAGAGCATCAAAACATTTATAATATAAAATATTGATTTGCAACTTCGCCCTTTAGACGTATCAAATGCAGTTGGACCAACCAGGATATTTATGAGAGTTAATACAACTTTTATACATTTATTTAATCAAATTCTATTGAAAATGATGCAAACGTACTGCTTATTATGAAAGGTTTTAGAGACTAGATCTCCTAATCCCAAGTAGTTGGCCAAGACAGAAAGTGAGCACAGGCCTCTGCAATGCAACTGAGAGGGGAGTGCCAGGAACCGGAGCAAATAAAGAATGCACTTAATGTCGTTTGATGTGATGGGAGATGCCTAAAATGGTTTTAAAAAGGGAGGAATGGTAATGACAGCGAATCCACCAGTGGGTAATATGGGAGGTCAGGCTTGGTTTTTGTCCTTCAGCATTTCCTTCTCCTCGACAGTACTGTCCCCAACATGAAGTTATTATGAAACAAATCAAAAGTTGGAGAAAAGGGGGATTTTGTGAGATGATGCTGTGGTCATAAAAACTGGGATTTGATTCATGTTACAAAATGCTGATGGATTTCATGTCCAAACTGGGTTAATCTGGTTTTGGGAGCTTCACTTCTATGAAAATGTCCAACATGTTTATTTGCATTTTAAAAAACTCATTTCAGTTCAACACAGTGTCAAGTCATTTTATAGTCCTTTATATGTTTATCCTGTAAAATCTGCCTCTAAAAACTTTGTAAGGTTTCTAATCCAAACAGGGAGGAACACATGGTTGTGTTCAGGATGAGAAGATATTATCTGATCGGACATTGCAGGAAAATATGATAAAGAGAAAGAGGGAATCACATTAACATTTTTTTATAAAGGGTGAAAAATATCTAAAACAAATACGTGAAAATCTTACCTTTGTGCAGCGCACAAAGCTACCATCAGCAAGAACGAGCTCATATGCAACACAGATGTGCTGAAACAACCCATAAATATGGGAGGAAGATTCAATGCCCGTACCCATCACCAGCCCACCTGAGAGAGGAGAGAAGTGAAGGCGCTAAGCTGTAATTTCATTTCTACCTGGGTGACAACAATATGCAAACACATGAACACAGAAGCCTTCCCCTGATGTGAGAGTGTTGATCTGTGCCTGCACAGACATCAGGATAAACGAATGAACCGCAGCCTGATGGGAAAACATTACAATGTTGATGATGCGTAGTTTATGGCATCAGGAAATCCATTATGAAACATGATCCACGGGTGCTTCCAACACTGCAGCCATTTCCTCCCAGTTTCAGCTTTGGAACTACGACGTCAGTCTTGCTAACGCAATTAGAGGAGTGTGTGAGGCTCTAAACAGGATACAGTGACTGATGGAGGAGCTGCAGATATACCCCACTAAACAGCGAGCTGTGGAAATCACCAAAGCATCTATCCGGTTGTAGAAACTGGCTGCTTTGTGTTCTCATGAAAATGATGCACAACACAAACAACGTACCCACAGTGAGGTCATCCAGCTCCGGCAGCACCGGCAGCGTCCAGCCGATGGAGTTGAGGAGAGCAGTCACCTGGCCCATGTTGGCCAGCGGCTCAACTCTCACCACCTATAACAAAAAAAAGAAAAGAAAAACTTCGTGATTAACAAAATACAACGTCACTCACCTTCTAAACACAACCATCATCATCTTACACCGACCACCTTCCCACTGTCTCACACCTCCCCTGGCTGTTGGTCTCACAGGCACAATGCTGTTATGTTGTTATATTTAGTTTAAAAATGGGTCATTCATAACCCCAGATGTCGATTCCCAGTTTTCATTGCTATAGTGTCTTTAGGCAATGCATTAAACTCTGTGTCCATTCGGGTAGAAATGTGTGTGATTGATAAAAGTGCTTTGAGTGGTCAGCATATGATAAGGCAAGGCAAGTTTATTTATATAGCACCTTTCATGTAGGACAGCTCAAAGTGCTTTACATTGAAAGTTTTATTTAATACAATCCATTGACCATCTTTAGAAATTAAAGTTAATTTCACAGTAATAGTCTTGACCAAACTGGTGGACTCACATCTACAGTGGCACCCTAGGGACTCTTTTGGCGCTTTTCCATTAGTAACTATGCGACACTACTCTTTAGGATCAGGTTGGTGTAGGGGGAAATGTCCTGCAGTGGTTTACTTTCTCAGTTGAGACAGAGAAGAGGATGTCTCCTCTTCAGTAGCCTATTAGACGAGGACTTCTACAAGGTCTGATTCTGGGACTAATTCTTTTCCTAGTTTATATAACTCGCCTCAACAAGAACATCTCATTCTTTGCAGATGATACACATTTCTACCTGCTTTTAATCCAAAAACCAAGGGGCATCAGTGCACACATCCATCCACAGAAGTCTATGGCCTTGATACAATGATGGGTAACCAGCATAAACTGTGTTATTTATCACAGAGGGAAACACAGTTTGGGCTCCCATTTACATGATAACAAAGTTTTGAATGAACAAAACTGCTAAGCTCTTTTTGCAACAAAACTCTCCGTCACGTCTTGCTCTTGTTCATTCCTTTGCACCAGTGACCAGCACAGCAACTACAACAACATCTGTGTTGGGTTTATGCTGCTGAATCTTTTAAAAAGTTCTTTAGTCTCTTAAAGCAAAACCTGCTTTTCTTATGCAGCTCAGAGGATTTATGTGGTCAGCAAAATGTCAGAGACTACATGTGCACACGTTAAACAATACAGGCCCAACATGCAAACATTTTCTGCATGCCGTAGTTTTCATTGCGTGGTCAGATGCAATTTGTTTTATGTGCAAAAACTTTTTTTGTCATATTTTGCTTGGACAAGGTCTAAGTAAATAGGAATTATGCCTTTGCCCTACATCAGGTCTCCAAAAAATGTTTCTTTTTTGACATTGGTTTGGAGTAAATAAGATTAAATCAGCCAAAGGTTTGGACACATTGACATATTTCAATAGGTAAGTATGTACAAACTGTTGACTGGCACTGTGACGATGATACAAATATGTAAGATTGCCTCCATAACGTCACTGCCAAAGTATGCAGCTCCTAGGAGCTCTTAGTGGGAGACTTCACAGGCTGCATCAATGTCTTCCCAACAATAAACAAAACGAAACAAAAAGACTGTTAGGTGACACATCCATATCTTCATGAATACAGCCAGACAAACCAATGACAGAATTCATGACCTCTGTAAATAAAATTGAATTGTAGGTATTAAGCAGAGCTCTCAGGTTTGCTGCTTTCCTTACCTGTCGTTTTGTGTCAACCTCCAGAATGTCCATCATATTTATCATTATGTTCTTGTGGGTTTTCTTATATTTGCCCACTCTGAGGGACACTGTGAGCCACCCAGGTCGACCTGTACACATGTGGGTCCTACCACCCTCCTTCTTCCACTCGCGAACCTAAAAAGGGAAAAAAATATCCAATAAACAACAAATTATTATTGTTGAGGCAAAAACTTCTCTGTCAAGAATGAGGAGTCTGGTTGTAAAAGTGAAGATGATTATAAGTTTATTGAAACAAAGAAATAATACAAAGTAAAGAAATTGCAATTCCTGAGAGTCTGTTCAGAGGTC
>JBAMHV010000015.1:20840844-20870164 GCA_037177535.1 Pseudomugil gertrudae | reverse complement strand
ACGCACCTCAGAACAGGGTTATAAGGTGTGTGTGGAGCGAGAATAAGAAGGAATTCAGACCAAAGCATTGCGGTTCTACTTTATACAGATAATACATTAATGATTTACATGTTAAAAGGAAGGATTTAAAAGCAGGATATATCTCCTGTAATGGATCTCACTTGTTTTATAAAGCGAGTCCCTTCAGGTGGTCGGGATTGTGACTTCAGTGTAAAAAGGTACATGTATATATATTTAAATGAACTTTTGGCTCAGTTACTCTGAACATATGTGCGTTTTTTAGTTTCAGACACCTGTGATTTAAGGTTTTAGGATTTTGCAGGTGCATGGGTAAATGATGAGCTGGTGCTGAATTTCATTAAAAGTTCATTCATCTTTATCAGGAAATTTCCAGCTGTTCTTTCTAAAAATAATAGTTAAATAAAAGTAAACAACTTAGCAGTGAATTTGAAATGATTTACACTTAAAGAAAAGGAGAAGTTTGTGTCATTTAAAGGTTATCAGGCTGTTATTTTACCATTTTGACCCACATTCCCAGATGGAGCTGCACAGTATGTAACTCCTGAACTGAAGGAGTCTGACATGTGATGTGCTGCTGCCTGAGTTGTCCTTGTTTTTGTGACAAGCGTAAGCATGCAGACCGTGTTCCTCCAGGGTGTACAACTTGGTCCACAGCTGAGCTCTTGTCCGACTCACGTCCACACCACAGACACGGGAAACGCTGCGAGGTAAAAGAAGGAGCCACTTCACACGCAGTTTGCTGCTACGCTCCATCTCTCGAGTGCCAGCTGTTGGAAAACATATCGGCTGACAAAGATCAGGTGAGTCATTTAAACATGGACGTCAGATGAGTGCGACTCGTATCCCGGACGCCTCTCCTCATCCTTAAATGTCCCTCCTGCCTGTTTCCTTCCAGGTTGAGGTGTCCTGTCCCTCTGGGTGGACTTTGACTGACTGTAGCGCCATCTCTCAGGACTCTGCTGTTTTGGGGCCCGTTGCTAAGGGCAACAGTTGCCAGGTCCGCAGCACCACAGGTTTTGGTGGGGCAGCGGGGGTCGCTGTATGCTGCCGTGTCACACCACATGAGCAGCTTGCAAAGACTCCCAACTGATCCAGTCTTTCACCACATCTTTCCTCTGACCTCTTTTACTCTTCGAACCTTTAACCTGCTTTATAACCACAGAGAGAACCTCTGACAAGCTGTCTATGTGGTGCCATTACACGGTTAGATCAACATATTGTATTAACGTGATGTCTTGAAACGGTCAGGCTTATGCAGGTTTGACCATATAACTGAATATTTTTGTATCTTTTTACTAAACAAGTGTAATAAAAAGCTTCATGAACATTTAAACTTGAAAAACAACCCTGTATTTAGCTGATGTACTGCAGCTTCTTTACAAACTAATAAACTGAATGGATGAAACAAGTTGAACAAGCGATGTGTTTCGTTCAGTGACAAAGACAACATGAAGGAATGCAGATGTTAGTATGCATCTCATCAATCGGTTTCAAACATTTTCTACACGGCTTATTCTCATTCAGGGTCACACTGGATAAATAACCTACTTGTTGGGCATTTACTGGGAACCAGTAGGCTCCCACTGATACATCTACAGAGTCCAGGGTATTACACACTACTGTTTCAGTAAAACTAGTGAGTGGAGAAGCAAAATGTGTCTCACTACAGCACTGTGACCCACACAGACCGATGTCTTCAAACGCCTACAGATCTGTAAAACACTGCGACAGCACATATGTCAGTAACAGCTCAGCTGATTTAATGTGCTGCTTTTCCAGTGAGTTTTATTCTTTTAGACCAGGATTTTATGCATGAATCCAAAGCTGCATTGAGTTTTACTTTCCAATAATTATGTAAAGAGGGGATCTGAGCATGCAGCCGCACCAGCCAAAAATTCCCTTCAGTATGATGCTTAACCCTAGATTTATCTAACCAGGTGTGTAATAGACACACTTAATTGGGTACACCTGTTCAATTAACCAAAATCAGCCAATCACATGCCAGCAAATCAATGCATTGGTTCATGTAGACATGGTCAAAAACATCTAGCTGAAGTTGAAACTCAAACTGAGGAAGGAGGAATTTAGGAGACTGAACGTAACATAGTTGTTGATCTGCTGGGATTTTCACACACAACGTTTCATGTTGTAAAGAAGAGTAAATATCCAGTGAGCAGCAGTTGTTTGGATCAAAATGTCTTTATGTCAGAGGAGAATGGTGTGGCCAAACAAGCTGAAATGATGGCTCCATCCTGATATGTCTCAGCATGCAGGAGGGGTAATGGTGTGTGGGGGACATTTTCACAGCAATTTGTGACAATAGAGGTAGGCTGTGATGTTTAAAAAAAAAAAGCTCAATTCAAGCTGGATCACCTGTGCAAACTGTACTTCATCTTTAAAGCCCAATGCATTTCAGAGATGGTAGTCTGCATACATAGGTTGTAACCAATGGTTACAGAGAATAATAGAAAAAAAGATCCAGTATGCTGCAGTTTTCTGTATCAAAATGATTTTTTTTAATGTCAAAAGAAACGCAGACATGTTGGTTATGGTTGGTTTCTGAAATAACCTGACCTGCCTGTCAGAACCCAGAAACCATAACCTGTTCAGTCACTTATATTTCCTCACTGCTTCATCCTGATGAACAATCACCATGTCTACATGGATAAACGCATTGACTGGAAGTCATGTGATTAGCTTATTAGCCATTATTAACAAGCGACCTAATAAACTGACCTGAGAGTCCATGTGATTTATTTCAAGTTGTACATGACTGGAGTTTCATTTTCGATAAATACGTACTAAATATATGACATCAGTGATCGGAACGGAGTGCAAGCAAACAAACGAACCCAGTGTTTGCAAAGGTTGTGCATTCCAGTTTATTTTATAACAAATTTCCCCTTAATCAAACTCTGATGTACAAATTAAAACTGAATTTCAACATGCATTACAGATTCCTGCGATGTCAGAAGTGAATTTTCAAAACCGAAATACAGTAAAAACCCGTATAGATGCCAATCCCAACCCTCACTTCCTCACCCCCCACCCACAATGCCTCCCGGAATTAAAACAACATTGTTTCAACCCCCCTTTTCCTCCCTTATCTTTAAAGTTGTGGTAATGTAGAAGAGGGCCGGACCTATGAGAGACTCGCAGCTGGATGCAACTCATGTTGCCATGGCTATGTATCACTTGGCACTGACTGCATGCAGCTCCCTCACTTAGCACGGGCGTCTCACAGTAAGTGCTAGTGACACCGAATCACACCGCAAACAACGTGGGGGGGGGGCTTATTTTTTTCCTCTTTTTTTTCCATCAACAGAGAAACTTCACCACCATTTGCTGCCACACATGCAAAATGTGCTGGAGAGCACGACGTGACATTCACAATAACATAGAAAGGAAGAGCGAGGGGTGTGTATGGAAGGGCTAAAGCAAAGTCCTCCCTCTCCGTGGGCTGTGAGGATGCAGAGGAGCCTCAGCTGATTGATCGCAACAGAAAATCAGCTTGCATGATTGTTTTGTACTGTAAACATTGACCTGTTAAAGCTGAAAGCTAATCTGCTATGCTAGTTTAAGCTTAAGTGAGTGAAAGTGTTTAAAACTATCTAGCCTAAATCAGTATCTACAAAGTTTCTCTGCCAGAGAGCAGAGTGAAAAGAAGCAGCATTTTACCATCACTGAAACCCTGTTTTACTGGGTACACCTTACTAACCCCCACCCTCTCACTTCTGCAATCGCTTACATTCCTTGAATCCTTTGTCACAACACAGAGGAAAATCCCTGTATTAGTTTGAGGGGGGAATAAATGGGCACGAACAAGGCCGGCTGCTCTCCCACAGGTAGACTCATGAGAGACACTGTTTTGGTGCCAAACATGGACACGCCTCACTGGAGATGCGATGACACAGTGTCAGCAGCGGAGTCAGGAGGGGGGGGGGGATCGGGAGATTAAGGCACTTTAAGACTCCCGATGGTTAAGTAAGGATGATGGTAACGTTGGCTAGAGCTACATTTGGGTTTAGCTCCCCTGTGTGTTTAAATAAAAAGGCAAAAAAAAGCAAAAAGGCAAACAAAGAAACATTCACCAGAAACAATGAAGTCGATAAAGCAGAGGTAACAGTGAGGCGAGGACCTGTGCTTTGTGAGGAAAAGGTGAATGAGTGACGCACGTTTACGTTTTCAAAGCTTTGTGTGTGTGTGTAAGTGTGTGTGAGTGTGTATAACCTTGGCACCTAAACATAAAAACGTGCTCCTGAGCTCCCCTTCAGTCGGCACTGACGGCCCCCCACAACTGACCTGTGCACTTCAAGATCAGCTTTTTTTGCATAAGGCTGAAACCCCTAAAGATCCTCTCCAGTATCAAATCCATCCAGAGTCAAAGACGAGAGGCCCGAAATAAAAATAAAAGCACGGTGAGGGACAGAATAAAATCCAGCACATGAGGCTGCCTGTCAGCAGAAGGATGGTGGAGGGAGAGTGCTGACCATGGCACTGCTGAGGGCCACAGCTCGGCCCGCATCTCAGGGACAGGTCCTGCCCCGAACTGCTGTCCCTGTGGCTACAACGCGGTCGCCGCGGGTCAAAGGTCACAGGCAGAACGGCTTGCTATCAGGGCGTCCACGTGTCTGCATAAGTGGCACTGCAAAGATCAGTTGTTAAAAGCAAGAGAAGAAGAGTACGCCAGCGCTGAGTGGCTCTGGAGGAACTGACCACAATAACCTGGGCTGGACTATAAAGTGCATACTTGACCCCAACCCCCTTCCCAAGTGCTTGTGTGTGTGTGTGGAGGTGTTTCTGTACAAATGCACATGTGAAAGTTCCTCTGGAGCAGCTAACGTAACCTCCTTCAGTTGGCATGGCCGCGGAGAAGCGCACGAGGAGACTTTAAAATACTATTTTACACTGGAAATTACACTTATGGAACAAATCTTAATTACAATATGACGTCGTTTATGCAAATGAATTGGCAAATATGAGCAAAAAATTGTTAAAACACAACCCAAACCCATCCTCCACCTTGCTGTCATTCCAAGTGAACGAATGGATTAAAAAGGATAAACTGAAGTCGCCCGTAATGGTGGAAGGTAATTTGCACTTCCCACCCTAATCAACTCAGGTACCCTTAATGATGATGATGCATCTCCATTATCGCCTTGGCTTGTCTGAAAGGAAGTAATTCATGATTTATTCATAGCTCCTTATGTTGCCATAGCGACCAAGAGAAAGCGTTCTGATTGGCTTTCTATGCAGTCCCAAATGTCTGACCAATCAGAGGCAGAGTGCAGCCCTTTCGAATGGCCGCCTGGACCGGTGCCGCCTCTCCTTCGGAGGAATACCGCCAGCTGGAGGAGTTAGGAGTCTACATCTTCTAGATCGCTCTTTGAATCGCCAAGCATCATGGGAGACTCTGACCCCTGTAGCAGGAAAGAAGGATGCTTTTTGTAAATGTTTTTAGAAGTTCATGGTAGATGTGCCATGCAGTGTCTTTCTATGTAACACACTCACTGTCTGCACGGTTTAAGCCAAAGAAACCCAACAATGTGTTATGTATGCATGATAACAAAACACAGCAAGACTCAAAAGCTTCAAATCCATCGCTAATAATAGCCGTGGGAGGTAAAAACTGCCTTCAAAGCTCCCAACAGAAGCCTTTTTTTTCCTGCATTCTTCTATTTCCCGCTGTGTGAACGCAACACGAGCTGCTGTAATGCCATGAGTCATTTGCTGCTCTTAGCAGCTTGCAGGGTTGATAATGACACTACCTGTCGGAGGCTGCGGTCTGCATTTTCATTCGCCGGGCTGCCGTCGGAGCCGTTGCTGCTGCCAGACTGCTCCTTCTCATTTAGCAACGCCGTGGCATAGGCCAAGGTATCCTGCAGATTTTAACATACAAATTCACACAGGGGTTAGTCTGACTGAGAGCAGCAGGGAGAGATAAGTAAGTGTGTTTGTGTAACAGTGGAGCGAAACTGGAAGCTGGTTATATTGTGCGAGTACTTCTGTGAATGTGTGTACCTGTGCAGAGATAGTGCGCTGGAAGGTTTTATTGGTGGATGTTTCATTGGAGACGTTGCTCTGAGGAGTCCAGTAATGTTCAGTCATCTGAGGACAGAAGAAATGTTTCATGCATGTGTTCAGGTTCATTTTCA
This sequence comes from Pseudomugil gertrudae, assembly GCA_037177535.1. NCBI lineage: Eukaryota > Metazoa > Chordata > Actinopteri > Atheriniformes > Pseudomugilidae > Pseudomugil > Pseudomugil gertrudae. The sequence continues at coordinate 20,863,988 of JBAMHV010000015.1, read as the reverse complement.
GTGCTGTTCTGAAGCAGTCTTTTGTGACCAGTGGGAGCAAAATAAAGATGATATACTCTCATTTCAGTTTGGAAACTTTCTGCAGCACAGTTCTGATACAGACTTCTCTACTAGATTAAAACAGCAGTTCCACAAGTTAGCTAAATACAGTGAGACCACAGGGGGCAGACAATCAAATACAGTGAATGTTTTCCCCTAAAAATGTTAGTAGGTTAGTAGGGATTAGGTGTGTAGAAACTGTTTAAGTAAGCAAAGGGGCTGAATTCTGCATTGTAATCAAAGTAATGCATAACATTATTAGCTGTAAAAAGGGAGTATCACTTATGAAACTATATATGTCATAAATTCTATAGTTAAAACAGCTAAATTGTGCTCCACAATAGATTAAAGTTACATTTATTTACCTAATTTAGCTAAAATGAAAGACTTAACTATAATAACTCATGTTAGCTAATTAATGATACATAGTTATAATTATTATTGGACAAAGGTTTAAGACACATAGCTAAAATAGCTAACGTTAGCTAAAACACATAAGTGACAAGGCTAAAGCTGGTCAAAGAAATGTATCAAAATCTAACAAATATTATAAGATTAAATTTCAAAAAGGTAAAACTAACCTAATATTACAGACACAAACTGCAAATGTTACCAGATTTAGCTTCAAAGCAGTGAATTAAAGACTGAAACAGAGGGGTTACAACACAATATTGAATTGAGAATTGAGAATTGAATTGAATTGACCTTTCACCTCATGTGACAAAAAATATTTTAACCATTTCAAATGATCTGTAATACAGTATTTCGATTAAAATGAACAAACACTTGAAAAAATGTCTTAGTAGGAATTACTAGTTTAATATTAAATGTTCTGGGGAGCTTGATATCCTGTCAGGACTTAGTGTCATCTGAAAGGAGCAAACACTTAGATACATGTGAGCATTTTACAAACCTTTTTCTGAAGCCACTGCACTGCCCAGCTCCAATTCCCAGAGAAATCTTTGAAGTAATCCTTGGCTGGAGGGCACCTGAGGACGGGGAAACAGTAAGAGGTATGATTTATAATAATTTAGTCTTAAAAACACGATAAAGAGCAAGCGCTGACTTACTTCTGAGCTAATGTGACCAGGAACTTCACACACTGGTAGCAGCGCCTGCTGTCCACGTTGTTGCTCTGCTGCATCAAAGCTGTGACAAAGTGATTTTTTTTATTATTGTTAAAGAGACACAAGGCTTTTGCATCTTGTTGCAATAAGGGAAAGACAACGATACGGACACGTACCAAACAATCCTTTGTCGGACTCAAAAGCGTACTTCAGTCTTTGGGATTGTAGAGGGTCTTCCACAGCCTGCAGAGAAAGATTCAACTATTTATTTAAAGCATTTCTAATATTTAATTGTGATAAACAGATGATTGGACACTCACTAGTAACTCATGCAGCATCTGAAAGATGTTCTTCAGCTCATGAGGTGGCGCCGTCTCCATCTGGGTCTGTGAGAATCCAGTTTATAACACGTTTATGTGTGTTTAAGTGTGTGCGGCTTTTTCCTTTAACATGTCTTACCTTGAGTAACTGCAGCACCCCCAGGGAGAAAGGCTCATTACAATGTGAGCAGTAAGTCACCATTTCTATCAGAAGGGACAAAGGTCCTGACAGCTCACGCATGGCAAACATCACCTGGCAGGTGGAAGGATAAAATAAAACACCAGAGAAAGAACGATGTAAAAAACACCACAAATGTTCATTTCCTGTTACCTCAAGAAGGTATGGCTGTCCCTCCGGAGTGAAGAGCGATGCAAGGATGTCAGAGTGGAGGGGGAGGAGAGGGGTGGAGGGTGGGATGCTACTCACACGCAGCTTAAATCCTCCCGAGGCTGCGGAGAAAAACAAAAACAGGAAGTGAATCACAGCCAGAAGAGTGTTCCGTGTGAGGGCTTAACAGCGACAGGGTCTCACCTTGCGTACGCTGGGGGCCGAGGTCAGAGTGCAGCGTGATGAGGGCTAGGGTGCTGTGGAGGTGAAGGAACTCCCGAGCCTGAGCCGGACTCCACCGTCGGTTCTGTTAAAGTATTTCCCAATGATCGGTCAGATTCCTGTATGCGTTTAAAGTAAGTCAAACTGTAGATGATGCAGTTGTACCTGGTTGTTCTGCCTGTTGGGCCCCAACAAAAAGATCAGCATCCGACGATAAGCCGAGTGTTTCAGCAACAACTGGCAAGGCCCGCAACCCTGAGAGCACAGCATCAGAGTACACACTCAGCACTCGGGGACTCGTTTGTGAACGGTTTGCTATCTGATCTGCTGATTTACCCTCTGAGCGAAGTTACTGAAGAGGCTGAAGTACTGCGCACAGTTTTTCACATTTTCGGGAACGTCTTTGTCCAGGAGGGACAGCAGGGCATCGGTTAAACTGTCCAGTCCCGGGTCTCCAAAGTGCAGGGCGCTCTCCAGAGTTTTTTCGAGGATGGATGCCACCACCATCCTCACCTCTCGTACACTGCACTCCAGCAGACAGACCCTACCATGGAAATATTATTATTACCAACAAGCTAAGCATCTTATGAGAGAACAGACCTAAAAGAAAGTAGCTGAAAGCACTGCTCAAGTGAGACTTTTTGTTATTGTTAGGATTTTTCTGGCAGCTTTTGCCTTGGCACTCAGCAGATTGTGGCAATACGTATCTTGTTTCCATGTAGGAGGGTGTGTGTGTGGTAAGTAAAGGAGGCAGGGGTATGCCGTTGCCTTAACGTCCGATGTTCAGCAACCAATCATGTATGAGGACTGTACGATCACCCCATGATTAATGGTGGAGTAGTGTAAGCCAACACCCTTCACCGAAACACACACGCTCTGGGGAAACTATCTTCTGGCTCTGATTGTTTACATTCCAGAGACGGGCCTGCTGTTTCAGCCAATCAGCATCCAGCGAGCATGAACATGCACACAGGTGTTTTTAATACTTCAATCCTCAAAGAGTTGGTTTGATGAAAGCATGTCCAAAGCTCTCGGGATAGACGTTTCCAAGCCCAATCACCAGAACATCTAACTGTACGCTGCAGCATTTAGAGCAGCTTAAATTACTAGTGATAAATGAGAGGGATGTAGTATCACATCGTTATAAAAAAAGCCTGACACATGTCACATTAGAGGTTTTTTTTTGCAAGTGATCATTTTTATATGAAAGATTTTCTATCAGCTCGGGATAAACTGATCCAGATTTATTTATTTTTGTCCATAAAACCACTTTCACTCTTCTAAAGCAGAGTTTCAGGCTGATATTTGAACCTTCCTGAATGAACTAAATATTTACAGTGTGAACCAAAATGAAGGTTGTGTTATTACAAACAATCTTTATTCTAATAAACGTAACACTGGTGAACTACAACTGGGAGATCTGGTCTAACAGAAAAGGCAGAAATATCCATGCTACAAGTTGCAAACGAGTCAGAATGAAACTGAACTGCTTTTATTAACATCATCTTCTACTCTCCCATCCTCTGACTCAGTGACATCAGTGCGTTACATGTTTGGTTTATGACAGCAAAGAAATCCTGCCTGTACATCTGTTTCCACTGGCATAACAGCTGAGATGAGAAAAGCCGGATCAGGAAACATTAGGCTATGGTAGCATCAGACTGGGGTAGTCAAAGGAACTGTGAGATGTCGCACCTCGATTTGGTTTGCTTTCACACTGCACTTTCCTCAAGCAGACCAACCCACATGGGCGATGTCCCGCTGTTATAAGAGCTGCTGTAGGCGTTGCCTCAGACAACCAGTGGAAAGCAAGTGGGAAGCTTCACATTTCAGAATAAAGATTCTGCTTAGTGCAAAGAGCTCAGCTTCCAGCAGAAACTTTCCTGCATCTGATCTGGATAAACCGAAGAAGCTGGAACCTGCTGGATGTTTAATCCTGTTCATATGTTTGTTTCTGACCAAAGGTCAGTTGTCAGAAGGGGTATACCACAGAGAGTGTCTGCAAAAGGTTTTGTGTGCAGGTGTTCCAACTGCAGTTAGGTAGATTTAACACGTAAAGTGCCTGAAAGAGCAAACAGGAGTAATAAAACAAAGAGATAAATATCCTGTCATAATACATTTAGAAACATCTGTTTAAAATGCGATTAATCACAAGTAGCATTTGGCACATCTCTTGATGCAGTTCAACAGCTAAAATATCACATTATTCAGATTATCAAAGTTAGAAAGTGTAGGAAAAAACATCTGTATAAAAGTCACAGTGTAAAAGAACATGGGTTCTCGTTATCAGAGTCAGAAAGAGGCAATGGTGACTTTCAAAAATGCACCACTTTAGTTTTTATCAGGATTCACAATCAATTAGCAGTTCTGACAGCAGCTATTGACGACATGAAGCATTTCCTGAAGCCTCAGATTCAGAAATCAAAACTATGTCATCCATTATAACAGTAGGGATATTTTATTTCTTTACCAACAGAGGAACCTTTGACCAAGGCCTTAATGGCTAAAGACAGCTTGTTGATATGCATGGCAAACAGAATAGGATTTAAAATGCAACCTTGTTTAACTCCAGTATGAACTGGAAACCAATCTAGAAGACAACCATTAACCCGGACACATTCTCATAGCAAGCAGTGATACAGTGAATAAATCTGGCTTTGCAGGCTGAGTGCAGACAGCTTATTAAAGCATGTTACGTTTTATACGCCTAAAAGCTTAAAATATTTTTAAAAAGTAGCTTTTCTCAACGTTTCCTCTTGTATCTATGTCACAGTATCAGTGAACCGCAGTAGGGTCTACTCGCTGTTGAATGGAGACCCCTGGTTTTCAAACAGACCAGTTTACCTGTCTGGTCTACGACTCAGACTATGTGTGCAGGCGCACTGGGATTCATTTGAAGCAGGCTAAACGGCAGAATACACCCTGCATGTACTGACCTGATGATTTCTCGTCCCTCTGGTCCGACAAGGTATTGCACCATCCACTGGCAAGCCTCGCTGCTCTTCGATAGCAACACCTCCACCGCTGCCATCCACTCGTCTGTGTCCACCCTGCAGGGGATACACACAAAATACAGATACACTGCTCAACAATGAATATATACAGAAATCTGCATGCATGTGTAAGCATGCATTTAATTACCTCAGTTTCTTTTTGGTGTGCAGGTAGGTGTGGAAGAGAAAGTTAACAGCCAGCTGCAGACTTTCTTTGGCCATAGGCTGATAGTCTTGATGCTTCAGCTTCGTCTGTAAGGAGGCTTCTTCTTATTATATATTGTAAATGTTCTAATAGGTTATTTATACTGATCATTTAATCATAAAATGTAGAGAATATTTCTGGTTTTTATTTTTAGATTGTACTTAAAAATGTATAAATAAATAACCAATCAATAAAAACACATACAGCATTGACTGAAGCCAGGGAAAGGATGAAGTTAAAGTAGTCGCTGTTGTAGACGTCTCTGTTCCTCATAAACTTCAGGTTCTCATCTCTCACCATCTGCACAACGCACAAACACGGCATGTTAAGCTGGTGTAAAGACGCACCTCGTGTCACTCAGGAAGCCTGAAAACACTTTACCTGATAGATGCTGGCAGGCATCTTCTCTACAAACAGACCCTTTTTCTCCCCCTTTCGGACCAGGCGGGTGAGGAGGGTCAGGCGGTCGTTGTTGGCTCTTGGGGGGCGAGGAGAGGACTGAGGGGAAACATCAGGAGAGGACGGGGCAGACCTGGAAATGCAGAAACACAGGTAATACATTAAGGCTGCAGATGTTCTGTTTGACAACCAGTCACACACACACACACGAACACACACACACACACACGAACTTGACTCACAGCGTAAGATCTTCAGCCTCCTGTCTCATGATGCTGACTCTGCTCTTCTTGGGGAGGACAGGTGAGTTTTGGTCGCTAATCTTCTGATAAAACAACATGTAGGCATTCCAGTAGCGCCTCCTCATGTCAGGATACGGGTTGGCTGCTTGCACAAATACTCAGTTTAAGTTTACTCAGTTACATGACAAACAGTTATACACACTACTGCCGGTTACTCACACTGATCATAAACTTTGGGACGGTATTCTCCACCAAAACACTCGTACTCCAGGGTTTCATCATTCATATCAAACTCCTCCACCACATTGTCATTGAACTTGTACCAGCGTCCACGGGCATTCCCGCTGTAGGACACACATGAAGGAAGAGGAAAGAGTAAAGAAAACACTTATATTTTTACTCATTTATGAGAGACAAAATGGTGTAAGTGTGACTTGTGATGTTCTAATAGGCAAACTTAATTAACTAATAAGTAACAGTAAAATGTGCATCATCTCCAGGGCAGAGATGGGCATGAGATCCCAAGCAGGACTAGAAACAAGTGAGAGCCGGGCGCTAAAAGCTGGCATCTGCAGCCTCTCTACATTCCACTACCCAGTGAGCATTCCTGCCTGTTAGAGCCAGACATCTGGAGACATTTACCAACTAAACCAGCCCACACATAGTCTGATGCTGCATTCAGGTCTTTCAGACTCTGGAAAGCCAGAGCAACAGGTCAGTGTGCTCCACTCCTTGGTTTGTGGGCTTCTTATGCAATAGCAGGGACAAGAGAAGGGAAATGCCATTGAAAAGCTCTGCAGCACACAGGAACAGCCTGAAAGTTGTAACATTTTTTACCTCCAGAGAGAATTATGCTTCTTACCGTCTGTCTTTGATGAAGGAATAGTAGTGGCCAGCATGTGCCTGACCACTGTGGACCACAACTCCCACGAGTTCATAGTTCTCTGAAATTGTGACTTTCTTCCTTGGTGACCCCCCTGAGGTCCCATCGCCTCTCGTCTCGCCTCCCTCTCCGCTGCAGTCCTGACGAGCCATTCCAGAGACAGTGTAGGGCTCCATGTTCAACACCCAGGGGAACTGATGGGTAAATAAATAAATAAATGAATGAATGAAGGAATGAATGCACTTAAAAAAAAACAAACATAAAAGTCTCCTTACTCTGATCTGCTCATCATATTTGATGGAGCGTCCGCTTTCCCAGTCAAAGCCGAAGCGCATGAGGTGAATGCAGAGAACACTGGGGAGGGATTTGATGCAGGTCCTCTTGACTGTGGTCCTCTGTACAGATCACACACAAGCGTATGAACCGTTAACCACACAGTGTGGCAGTGGCGGAATAAGAACATGCAGCTTACAGACCTTCTCCTTGCATTTCTCACAGTAGTACGCGTTGCTGCCCTCTAGCACCTCTCCCCTGACAAACTGGTCTAAGGAGATCTCTAAACTCTGGCAAGAAGTCACTCCGAGGTTTAGCGCCATGAATGTTTCTTCACGCTCGTATCTGTGGAAGAAGAGGTCCATAATCAGATGTCGTGTATTAAATAAACGGATTGAAATCTCATTGGGTTGTAAGAGTGACACACCGGTGCGGGCAGTCTTTACAAATCTTCTGGTCGGAGAAAATTCCCTGAAATGTGTTTTTGAAGATCTGTTCTCGACCCATTTTCTGGAAGAAAGAAGTTTTACAGTAACTGAATCATCAAAGTACAACAAGTAGCTTTGATTGTGTGGAGATGAAAAAAAAACTAAACATCTAAGGGCCTGTTTCTGTATGAGAGCATCACTGCAGCACCAAAGATGTAAGAGAAGACTGATGTTTGCTGTGAGAGCTGCTAACATGCAGTTAACCAGAAGTCAGCTTTGGCAGTATTAAATCACTACCAAACATACATGTTAACATGCATAAAATGTGTACCGTGTGGAAATTCTGACACATTTTATGCATTATGCATGTTAACACAAGTGGCATAGAACATCAGCCTGAAGCAATCATAGTGACGCTTCATTGCTCTGATTAGCAGAGCAATCACTCCTTATCCGTTCAGGAAGTTGCCGTCCACTGCAGCTCACAGCGCTTGCCCCGTTTCTGATCAGCTGACCGATGATACATGAATATCTCATTTTAAATGTTTCAAACATTAACAGCCTCGTCTATTGTGCACTTTAAAGTTGACAGACTATTGTGGTTAGTGAGACTGAGCCAGAAAGAAAATGCTGCATATATTTAACATAAAGACAATCTGGAAGTTTCCATGGAAACTCAAAACCACTCTATAAGAGCCAGTTTTGTGGATGAAACTCCACACTAGAACTTTGTTTCACATAGATTCCTGCGGTCAAAATGAAGGAAGAGAAATGGTTCCTACAGCTAACGTTATACCTTGAGATGCTCATCAAGCTGGTCGACCAGGCTGGTGAAGAACTCGTATGCATCCTGCTGTTCTCTGACATACAGCTCCTTGTTCCACATCTTGAAGATCTGCAAAACATGTGCATTCAGATGCAAGTTAGGCATGCATCCTGGTTGTGTTGTTCATAAACAGGATCAATCTTAAAGATAATGTTGTGTCAAATCCGTAATGATGATGCTCACAACTAAATAAAACATGTCGTTTCCAGGTGACTTAACTGGGATGTTATTACCTTCCAGAAGTTTTCTGGCACATAGTACTGCAGTTTGCTTTCCATCAGGTGTCCAAACAAGGACTGCACCTGGTAGAAGACGCTTTCTTCTGGCTGGTCGGTATCATCCTCAATGGACAAAAAAGCCTTAAAAACACAAAGATTGTGTTGAGGCAAAAACTTCTCTGTCTGGTTGTAAAGTGAAAATGATTATAAGTTTATTGAGACAAGGAAATAATACAAAGTAAAGAAATTGCAATTCCTGAGAGTCTATTCAGAGGTCCATCATGCAGAGCTCTGGAGAGAGTCTGACCATGAACAGACAAGCTGGGATTTATGAAGACTCGTTCCCACATCATCGCTTAATCATATATCTTGTCAGGATGAAACTAAGAGATTGTTCTGGAGCCTAGTGGAGTCTAGCACCAGATTCACATTGTAAAACTATAAACTATCATGACCCGTGAGGCTGACCTATCCAGGTCAGCTAAGAGAGAATCTGATGGGTATCATGACCTTAGCAGAGAATGTGCAGACCTTCTCATGGTTTTAGCACAGCATGTCAAAGGATGAGACTCACATATGAAATCATGTAATATAAGAAGCATGCATATGAAATTCTGACATTAATGTCTTCATTTGAAGAAGCTCTGGACTCTTCATGGAGGAAAACGTACCTCTGGTAGGCCAGGCTGCATGTACAATTGCTGGAACACGGCATTCATATAACACGTGGCTCCACCGTTCTTCAGTCCTACGAATCCTGAGACTGACCGACTCTCCACAGGGGGTAGATACTGACAATACACACAGATGTTAAAAACCATTTCCAAAGTAAAGACACAAAAATACAGCCTAATGCATGCCTTACGTCAAACTCCTTGCAGAGGGAAGGATCAGACTGGTGGTGCATGGAAAGCAACTCTTGGGTGATGAGGCGAAGGTTTGAGAGCGAACTGTCGGCTAACATTACCAGCACCTCGTAGGCTGCCAGTCTGCTGCTGGCCGTGCTGCACCTGAACACACAATCCACATGATCAGGCGCTGACATCTATTCTGGCTAGAAACATACTGTACTTCAACTGCTTCTGCTCTGATCCAAAATTAAACAGATCTTGAAAGAGATCACACAAGTCAGAATTAGAAGAATAAGTGATGCGTGTACTTGGGATGGAAGTCGTGGCTCGGAGCGGGGGAAGGTGTAGGGTTGGAGCTGTTGATGATAATGCGCGAGGCTCGAAACAGAAAGTCATCCAACAACTGCTGAATGAGAGATGGACCTGTGGAAAGACCAGCATCAAGTAATAAGGCTGCCTGCCGTCGTCCAACAGGCATTGTGTGGATGAGATCACCTGAACTTCTGTGCACGCTCACCGAGATGTTCCTTCTCACTGCCGCAGAGCGAGAGAAGCGTCTTTATGAGTCTGAGATGTCCTGCAAGCAGGATGTTATCGGCCTCGCTGGTCTCCATCTCAGAGCTCCAGCTGGGCTCAAAGTTGTCGAGCCAAGAGATCTCATCCTCCAGCATGGTGGCTGCGCTCACTTTTAACACCTCCATCTCTGATGCTGGGACAGGTCAGGCAGGTGCAGAGGAGAAGCGGGAGAGCAAACAATGTGTGATACAGTGGAGTGATACTAGGTGGATTATCTAGCATAAAATATGATTTATAGCAGGGGTATCAAAATCAAAACTAGTCTGCAGGAGGGTTCAATCCGTTTTAACATGTATCTGGTAAATCTGAACATGACATGAAGGATATTTAGTACCATTTATTTCTAATAATAAGTAATTGTAATTCCTAATGTGTCCACATGAGGTTGTTGGACTTGGCTCTTTCTACCTTCATAGATCTCACTTGAGTTTGTATTAGGAGGATAGCCAGTTCAGACGGCCGGGATCTTCTCACACACGTGGAAACTGACACATATGTTCACTTAAAAAATAACTTAAAGGTGTTGACAAGTTTCTCTAATTGTAAATAAAAAATACAGTATTTTCACTATGAGAGATAGTTGTGATCAAAAAGTTTTATAAATATGTAGAGGAGCTGTAATGTTCATTAAAATGAACTAAATGAAATATTATTCATCCATTCATACCAGATAATTCAATTCAGGGTCGCGGGGAGCTGAAGCCTATTTCAGTGATTAGCAGGCAAGAGGCAGGTACACTGTGGACAGGTCGGCAGAGCCAACACAGGAGATAAACAGCCACTTACAATTACTCCGACATGTGACTTATTAAACTAACATGCATGTCTTTGGATGATGAGAGGAAGCATGAGTGCCTGGAGAGAACCCACGCTAACCTTGTTCGGTCGTCCCCCCTGCCGAGGCTCGAACCAGCAAACTGATATTTTACTGTTCTGGCCCAGTAATGCACAGAATTTGGCCACTGAATTAAAATTGATGCTCCTGCTAAATATGACTTACTGGTTAGGTCATCCAGGAGCTGGCACCTAAGGTCAAAGTACTCCGTGCACTGGGACAACAACCTGAGAAGAAACCTAATATTACATATCCACAAACATTTTGGTAGTATACAACCCATGCAGACGTTGTACCTCTGGTTGACGCCTCTCATGACAGATGTGGGACTCCACAGTGGCAGCTGAGCGGTGAGAACAACTGAGAGAAGGAACAAGTTGGGTTTCTGGACTTCAGGGAAGGCGGAAGTGTCAGACTGGCTCAGAGTGTACAGCTGATCACAAGCTACACGGCGGATCTGAAAGGAAGAGATGGGAATACGCATCTTACCACAACGCGCTAAGAAAAACCCACTGTGAGGTCTGAGAAGAGCGATACTTACCTCTCCACTGGGAGATCCCAGCAGAATATCAATAATGAAATCACTGACGGAGGGAAGGTTGTAAAAAGAAGCTGCAGAGAAACAAAGCACAGGATGTAGAAACATATCAAGCACTGGTGGAAATGTCTGCAATTCTGAGAAGTTCAGCAAGAGGAGTTTGGGGGTAAAGACACCGAGAACATTATCGGTTGTAATAAGTGGAATATTAAGAAATTTCCTCACAAGAAGGTGTGATTTACTTTCTCTACTAATTTTAGAGTTTTTCATGGTGTCTGAGCTGAAAGAATAAGAGCGAGTTGAGAGTGAATCATGTTTTAAACGCTGCGGCCTCTTGTCTGTGTGGCATCTCCTGCACTGGCACAACTCACGACTTTGCTTGAAAGTTGGGGATATCGCAAGCAGCAACAGAGGTTTGCCCAACAAATGAACAAAAACTACACTCAGTGTCTAGAAAATGGGCAGAAAAAAGAAAGGGATGTTTATAGAGTTGAGTATAACTTGCTGGGTCAAATTCCTGTGTAGCACTTTGCTGCAGGTCACCCCTTCTGTTTCTGACCCTGTTTCATGTACAGCAACTGTGCCTTAAAACCCAAAATAACAATACTTTTAGAAGAAAGATATTTTCCTATCAAACTGTTGTAATATTGTACAACCACCACAGAGTTACCCCTCCTTCTCTGGTTAAAAACAAGTTCTAGGAAAAAATATATCAGGTTACATAGTGGCTTAAAAAATGCATGTGTGCAGCATGAATACACTCATTTGGCTCTTACATAGCTGCTGACAGCGCAACTGCAGGCAGGTAACCAGCAGCGACAAAGCCTCGCGAGCAATGATGGCATCTTTGATGGAGACACTCTGCTGCCGGACACAAATCCCTGCATGCAGTGCTGTTGGTGTGGTCTCGCCCTCGCTGCTGGAGCTACAGTTGCTTCCTGCAAACACACACAACAGCGTGTTTTACTTTCTGTAGGTTTTGCTTTTAGCTGTAGAGGCTGTGTGTGAAAAATCCATCCCTGCTGACTGGGAGAAAGTTCTACTCCAGTTTTCTGCCTTACCAGTGCTGCTGACTCTGGTGTGGACTCCCTGTGGCAGAAGTGAGCCATGAGTCTCTCTAATTGGCTGTGGGCTTCCAACAAGATCCAATCGGCCTGCTGCAGCCGCCCACGTCAGGCGCATAAAGCAGGCAACAGTGGAAGTGAAGTCGCCCACCTCCATTGTCTAAGCAAAACAAGGCAAACATTAAATTTCATAATGAATTGATGACTGAAACGGCCTAGTATGAGAAGGATTGGTCACGTACCTGAATGGCAACGCGGGCTGCAGGTATGATCTCCTCAACTCGTATGGATGAGCGCTCAGACAGAGACATCTGTCTGTAGGAGGACTTCTCTGGAGTTCCGCACAGAGACAGCTGTCGTCCTGTCCGTCCTGCGTTACGGAACGGCCGGGAAGACAGCGCATCGCCGTCCCTGATTACATCATCATCCAGAGCTGCGGGCATGCTCTGTCCGACGAGAAGGAACCTGAAAAGATCCGATCAAGCAGCTGTTTTTTGACTCATGCACTTCACATCAGTCAATTCTGTGTAGGGTGAGTTTTCCTGAGAGGAAAGACTCCAGAGTGGGCTCTGAACAAAGGAGGGAGTCTCCTGCAAACAATCGGCTTTGATTCCAGGATGCAGACAGTGGAAGAGCCATAATGAAAGATGTTTTTGTTTTTAGCATCAGCTGACTTGCTGCCATCTTTATCTGCTTCAAATGATCTGCTTTGCTTTTCTGCCATTAATGCACATTTTTGGATATTTATAGGGTTAGACAGAGCCCTGCTCATAAATGTAACAGGTTGCAAATAATCCTGAGCAAAAACTGTTCAAAGCAACACAAAATCAGCTGGTGTGTCAGGTTTGGTCCTGACAATTTTACCAATGTGAGAGAATATTTACACGATAAATCCAAACCTAGTTATTACATGCAGCCAAAAATAAAACCTAGAGGCTCTAGTGCGCGTGAGAAATGACTCTTCACAGACGTCTTTTACCTGGCCAACTGAAGACAGATGGAGTACACTCCTTGTCTGGTCTCATAGTCAACTTCAGATGGGATTGAATCTCTCTGCATAACATTCACCACCAGACTGTGAAAAATAAATAAAAAAACAGATGCCACACGTAAACATCTTGAGCATATTTCTCCTGACAAATGCCAAACCTTCCACAGTGAGTTCTACCTGAGGCCTCCTGCTTTAAGGAAGTTCTCACAGAAGGACTTGCTGCTGGTTTTGGCCATTTCATCATCAGATGTGGGCATGAGCTTTGAACTCAACACCTAAAACACAGAAACAGTTGAAAGAAAAGCCATGAAGCTAAATATAAACAAGAGCCTTAAATCTATACTTATATCTATGACCGGGAGCTCAAAATAACGTGTACCTCCAGATTGTAAAGCACTCTGAAAGTAGACATGCCGGGAGCAGAGGATCTGAAAAGCGACTCCAAGATGGAAGCGGCACTCGGCTGATGCTGCTGTTTGGAGGTCATGGACGGAGAACGAGAGCCCGTCCCTTGGCCAAGAGTGAAAAGTGTCTTCTACAAAAATATATAGTCAAGAGAAAAAATTACAAAAGACGTGCAAACCAGAGAACCAATCAAGACGCAACGCAACCAACTTCCAAAGATTTCTGACACATCAAACTTCATCTCTCTGCCATTGGACACAACAAGGGAGATACCTGTTGGCTCCAAACACTGGATTCTTTGGGAACAAAGTTATCAAGAGCATCTTGCACTTCGGGATCTGTTGGAATCAGCAGCAGCAGCTTCCTCACACGGATAGTGATCCTGTTGATTACCAGAACACACATAAATATTCTGCTATAATAACTGTAATATTGTTTAATATTTATGCATCTTAAACGGTAAGATAAACACGCACATATAGGGAACAATGAAAGTGTCACTGTTTATAAGCAGACAGATGGCATAAAAATGGTGTTGCAACAGTTTCTTTTTGTACACACACATGCAGAAACTCTCACCTAGACTCATCAAGATTAGCCAACTGGTAAAGCATCTCAAACACATTGCACACTAAAGCCATCACCACTCCAGGCAGGGACTTCTCCTGAAGACAGACGACAGAGCAGGCGAGTCAATGGTTTTGTATATTTTATTAACATTTTAAGAGTGTGGATAATAACCTGCTCCAGGGCGTAGGCAGAGTTGAAGACAGCAGAGCTTGAGCTGCTGGAGGCGGATGCCGAGGACTCGGAGCTGCCAGAAGGAGTGCCAGTGCCTGAGCTCTTTACAGTCAGACTCTGCTCATCGCTGAAGCCGAGCTGGGACAACAGCTTCTGATCCCGATTCATCGTCAGCTAATGCACAGAAAAAAGGTTTGAGACAGAGGTAGTTTGATGCAGAATATGCCAAATGAAACCAACACTCACCACACTGTCATTAGCAAAGATCTGGACATTATCCACCGGACAGCTCAAGTGCTCGGAGATCTTCCACCTGATGCTTCCTACCGTCTCATTACTGTGGGTCTGCAGGACACACACACACACAATCAGGGGAACCATCTCTGCCACAGATGTTACCTGAATACAAAATGTTCCTGGGAACCAGGGTTACCTCTAGGGTGAAGGTGTCTTTGGTTGACTCGTAGGTGATGTGAAGAGTGATGGGGTGTCCGTTGAATGAGGCCCCGTGAGGTAGAATAGTACGAGGAACTGAGTACATATCCTACACAGACACAGAATAATCAACAGCTTCAGTGATCCGTTAGTGGTAGAAGATCCTGAAGCACCCTTTAAGACTGCACAGCGTACCTCTATGGTGATGACGTAGCGTTCAGCCAATAGCAGCAATCTTTCAATTATCACCAGCTTTGTGGATCTAAATAAAACCAATGTGAATAAAGACCGTCATAATAAAAATAGCATTTAAATTTACAATTAAAAGTGAATTTAATGTTAATTTTTGTGTATTTTTGATGTCATGAGGTTTTATATTATTTGAGCAAAATATATTTAATAGGTTTAATAACCATGTTCTTACCCAAACCCCCCTCTGTACCTGGATGGTGATTGTACAGATGTGGCCACGGTCGGCATGGCAGTGGCTGTCAGCATCTTGGTTGCCTTAGTTACAGCATGTGTTAAAGTTGGCCCACCCAGGGCCGAACTTGCAGCCTAACAAAGAGAGAAAAAAAAGAAAAACTCAAAGCAATCTGTTGGGTGTTGATTTTTGAGAAACGGCACAATTATACCCACAAGAAGATTGATTGCTCACCTCCAGCCGCTTGTAGCAATCAGCAATAAATTTCTTGTGCAAAGACACAGAATCCTGTTTATTAGGAAAAAAAGGATTGTGAGCTAATGAAGACAGCGATTATTATTAACTGCAAATCAATGACAGCAAAAAAACAACAGATCACAGCATTGTGAGAACACATACACCTACTTTCTTCATCTTAGGATTGAGGTTGGTGTAGCTGTATGTGATAATAAGCTGGATTGCTTCATTGGCTATTTCTTCATCAGGGGTTTCCATGGCGATGCGCCAAATAAAATCCATCCCTGCCAGGTCGAGGCGTTCTACACACTGTAATCGGAGCCAATGCTACGTTAAAGGAGACCCGAGTTGCGTTACACAAAAATATCAAGACGGCTTGTGAGCACTGACCAGCTGAGTTCCCTGGCGTTTCAGACGATGGTCGCACAGATTCACGTTCTCAAAGAAAGTCTTGAACAGATTGAAGCCTGGGATAAGAAATAAAACAGCTGTGACACAGACATACCAGAGAACCACAGGGAGCGCTAGTGCCTCCAGACTCTCACCGTTCATGGTGATCTCATAGGGCTCCAGTTTGAGGATCTTCTCCTTGAAGAGCTGCTGCTGGACGTCGCTCTCGAGGTCATGTTGTCCTTTGGTAAACCACTCAAAACACAACTGCACATGCAAAAACATAACTATGCTTAGGCCTACACAGAGTTTTTGCTTCAGAAGATGGGTTTTTATTTGTCTAGTAAGTAAAATGGTTCATTTATCATTTTCATGATTAACTACAAACTGATTACCCTGACCAGTGAATTCACAAGAAACTGTCTACAATTATATTTCTGATTCATGAGGGAGTTTATATCATCCCATTCTACACAGTAGTGTTTCCCCTATCATCATATAAAGACTATGCCATTCCTTAATCCATACGTGACCCTCATCTGATTTTCATATGAAAGTCTGAGCAGCAAAAAAACTGATTTATTCAGATCCGACATATCCATCCATTTTCTACCGCTTGTTCAGATCCGACATACATGCTCCTAAATCAGACACAAACGTTCCTTTTAGCTCCTCAGTCAAAACAATCTATTTGTTTTTCATGTCGAATTCTGTGCCAGAGGAGATGGGACACGACAAGATCAACTGTAAACAAGTGGAAAAATAATATTCTATCATAACTGCGTTGGTTCCAACTGCACAAAAGCGTCAACGATCAAACACACAAACCATTCATGGGCTTCACACACAGGAGCTCATTCTCCATTTATATCCTATGGAACTTCCATGATGAAAAAACAAGCTCCTCCAGCCGGCGAAAGGCCAACAGGAGATATTCATGCATGTAAAATTTGCAATGAGACAAGTTGAAAAATGTTTCATTGATTGTTAAAAAACCTACAATGAAATGGATGAGCAATGAAATGTGTAATGATATCCACTGTGTTGTTTCCTCGTTTGTAAAATAGAATAAAAGCACGGTGGATTTTTTGTGTTGTACAGTAAAGTCAGCAGCAGTTTTCTGTCAACTCCAGCTAAACTTTCTGTCTTTTATCCATGCTGCCTCGTCTGTCACGGACTGAAAACCTCTAAATCTACCCCAGTATCAAAACCAGTCAAAGTTGGAGACCAGCGATGTGAAAGTGTGACATGTATCGCTGCTGCTATCACTGCCGTTTATCACGTCATATTTTGGGGATTTTTACAGCACGGGTTGAGAGGTCCTATCATGTCCCTGTCGGTCTTTTAAGTGCTGTGTTTGTGCGCCTACAACACTTCACTTAACTTAGCAGCTACATATATTTAGAATTTCATAAAAACAAAATAAATAAGAACAATAAAAGAAAAAAAACTGGGATAAAATTATTTATAATCAAATATTAAAGAAATGATTAACAATAAATAGCAAATAAAATAAATTAGACCAAATAAACCATAAATTAAATGTTTACTTCCTCTCTGAGTCATTCAGAGATACATGCCTGGAATGACAAACACTAACTATTTTCATACCTCACGGTCAAGTTCACAAACATCCGGTCCCGACACCAGGCACTCCCACAGCTCCTTGGCTCGGTTCCACACCAGGTAGAGGCTGGCCTCCTGGAGGAAGAATGCCAGGAAGCGCAGGTGGCTGTCCAGATACTGAACACAGAGTGACAGAGGTTTACCAGCTTTGTAAGTTTAAGCGAAGCTGATCAGTAACGCTACATTAAAATAACAATTAAAACCAGTCCTGGAGTTAAGAAAGAGGCATTCAGTGACATAAACAAACCTCCTGGTAGGTGTATCTGCCGTCCACCAGAGTGGAGCCCGAGAGGCCGTTATTACCCGAAGCCGTGACGGCGAGCCGGTGGCAGCACACGAGCGATCCCGTGATCAGCTTGACAATCTCAAAGTTCTTCTTCAGGTCCTGGATGATGCTCTGTGGAAGAAAGTTTAAAGCATCGGCGCTCGCACAGAAGCTCTTTCAGATTAGCCTGCACGCTTGAGGTACCTTGTCTTGTTTCTGGTAGGTCTGCTTGATGAAAGAGCGAGTGATCTCGTGCAGCTGTCGGAGAGCGGGAACAACCCAGACTGCCTGAGGAGAGCTCGGCTGAGAAGCCTATTAAAAAAGCACATATACACGATAACACACACCAAATCTTTCACATCCCAGGCTCACTGTTGTTGAAGTAAGAGCTTTGTGAAAACAAAAGGAAAAACAGAAGACTCAGAGCCAGGGATATAAAGCACGGGTTTCAAATCAAAACTCTGAGTCAAATATCAAACATGCTTCTTTTGGGTATCCATGGTTCTGATTTAGATAGTACCAATTTCCTGTTTGCAATGAGTAAATGTTTGAGCGCTTCCACCCAAAGCTGCCCACTCATCAAGCTGCTAAATCATTCATAAAGTTCAGACAGCTGTTACCCAGAATAAGATCAACACCACTGTGTAATCATTAGTAAAAGCCAAACCCCTCTCAGTGAGGCAAGCCAAAGATTAACATACCCCTGGTTAGATCACCATATGCTGCAATCATACGGGAAACGTACAACCTGTGTGCAATGAAAGCCTATTGTGGCCAAAACCCTCCCCGTAATTGGATGACAGGCAGGAAGCAGCGACATTAGAGAGGTATCAGTGAGTGGAAATGCAAATTATATGGATCATTCTCTTACTTTAACCAAAGAGTTAGCTTTCTTCTTGCCCCAAGTGCCAATATGAAAAGAGCTTTGTGTGTTGCTGCCTTTATTGTCCTCCTGAGTGTGATTCTGGAGACATACACGTCAATTCGAGAGGAACATTTGTACACATTTATGTATGCTCTATGCACCCAACAACAGATTAATGTGTAAAGCTGGGAAAAGAAATACCCTGAAAACATGCAGCTGCAGTTAAGCAGCCATTGTTAGCTGAAAGTGTCAGAGCAAGTGAAAGCGAAACTATAAACACAGCTCAGCTGGAGGTGCAACAATCGCTCACGTTGGACAGCCAGAACTAACAATACCAGTTTACTGATACGACACACCTAAACATGCATGACGAGCAAGCATTCCTTCCGCCCGGTTAACCTTGACATTTCTTATTTTAGTAACAAGATGTTTCAGGAAATAATCTAGTACATTTCATCCTATTTAAATTAGCTTAACAAATGTCTGACATAATAACATCTTTTGGACAAAAATATACCTAAAACAAAATACTTCCCCCTACAATAAAACACATTTAGTGTCATTAAAGTCTGTTTACTCATCAGCCTGCACTTATGAATGTCAACAGATATAGTTGCGTTAAATTAGTTAAAGTTTGAGGCTTTAGTGTAAAAACACAGCAATTATTCTTCATTATCACTGATGGCTTATTCTTCCCTACAGTCTCTTTTTTATGATGACTACAAACATTAAATAAGGGATGGCACACACACTTGTGCCTTTTTTCCTTGCTTATGTGTCAGAGTCACACAGGAGTCCAATAATTTCTAAGAGAACTGCAGTATTTTTTTTATTTGTTGTGTAATTAGGACAGAGACTGAAATATAAACAGCCAACAGGCTAACTCCCAGCTCAACTAGCCATTTCTATACTAGATAGCCATTAAATTAAAGGCGTGTGTGTGCAGAACCCACACTGTCCAAAGTGGTTCAGAAAGAATTTAACAGTTCAATAATGTGTCTTTGATAAATGATTAAATCTGCATGTTAAAAAAAGCTGTTCTGTTTTTATTAAGGTAACTGAATCAAACTGGCTTAAAACAATGGAAACATTTAGCCTGGAATACATTTCATTCGACGCAGTCTCCCATTCTGTCCCCTAAATAGATCCACTGATGTCTTCATTATACAGTCTCTCATTGACATACAATTATCCATCTATCCCCATCCATTTTTCATACTGGTTATTCCAATTCAAGTAAACTGGAGCCTGGTTAGCCTGCAAGAGGCAGGACACACCTTACACAGGTCACCAGGTGATTGGAACTGTTAACACATATTCAGCCAATCATATTCAGTTTTACATCCTTGCTAGTTTATCCAATCATCACGGTTTTAATGCATCTTTGACACAGCACTTCTAAACATTACCTCATATGCGTACATCATCAGCTTTACTTCAGTTTCTAATCATTAACGTGCACTTGTGTGCAGCAGAAATAAGTCGTGTCTGCTGTCTGCGATCGCCACCAGGCATCATGGATGACACTGCGCCAGTGTTAAGGAAGGGGCCACTTTCCTGTCTAGCAACTGTCTTAAAGCCTGAATACATCCACCCAGTAGCCTGCATGGAGGTGGAGCTAACTTGTCGTTAATGTCGAAAAAAAATAAACCTAAAATATATTTCAGGTGCTTTTGTGAGAAGAAAAAATAAGCAAACAGTAAGGCTCACAAACAGGATCAGAAACAGACTTCTCTCATTAACTTCACTGTATACTGCGTAATATAAACCACCTAAACATGTGTTTAAGAGTTTATCCATTCTTAGGTTTGACATAATAGCTAATGTCAGAACATGTTTAGTGGCATAATTCTGTTAAAAAAGTAAAGGAATTTTAATAACACAGCTTTCCAAAACAAGAGAGCTGTGAAAAGTCCGATAACTGAGCTTTTCTGGACATAAGACGTAGAATAAATGTACCCATAAAGCACGGTGCTTCTTGGAAGAGACAGAAGGACCTGACTCCATAACACAACTGTGTAAAAACCAACCAAAGTTTAATAGTAACAACAAACTAGCTCACACATGCTAACTTTAGAGCAAAAACTGGTACAGTGGGCTGCAAAATGTTTGCAATGTCTGCAAAGTGCTGCAGCTACCTGCAGGAAAAACTTCCCATATAATAATACCGTCATATGTTTGTCTCACCTGTTTAATGTCCTCAATACACTTAATGATGTAACTGCGTTTCACAGTCTCTTTGACAGCATAGGCGTCACTCAAAATCCCAAGATGTTCCTCTAGTGCCTGCTGTACCAGACTGGTAGGCAGGGTGGGGAGGTGGGCCAGCTCCCAGAGCACCTCCAGCACCTGAGCAGACACAAAAACACACTCCAGCTCACACTCTGGGGAATATTTTACACCAAACCTTGGAGCGCTTGCTCAATGAAGAATGGTTGTGTTTCTTGTTCTGTATCAGGTCTTCATAAACAAAATACTAAATTTAGTGGATCATACTGCACTTTACCTCGGATAAAATACAAAAAGATACCCAAAATACCTTTCCTGTTGTAGTTTCAGAGCGGGCCTCTCGGCCTATTCTCCCAATCAGACTGAGCAGCTTCTGTCTGACGCGGTCACTTTCCACCTCCCAGCTCTTAAAAATAAAATAAAAAGCATGTAAATGCGTTACAAATACCACAAAAACACACTTAAATACCACTTTAAATGAAAATAAGTTAATCAATCCAAAGGTCACAGATTGCACTGACCTTTTGGATGAGTATGAAGAGGTGGGTGAGCTGATCGAAGCTGAATTTCACAGCAGCAGCAGCAATTATTGTATGAATGTTTTCTATTACTGTCGATGACTGGCCGGCCTGAAATACCCACACAAAAATCAATACATGAGCTCGGTGGCAGCAAACCTGAGCATTCTGTCTGCATCTGTACACATGTGAAGATTTAATCTTCAGATTAGTTTTCAAGAGTCCAAACTAGGCTAACCTGCTTAAAAATCTTACGTGACCTGATACCATCATTAGTGTTACGGCTCTAACCTGTATTCTCCAGATCTTGGAGAGCTCATCTAGTGACAGTTTACTCCCCAGCAGCTCTATGATCCCCTTGATCCTCTCACAATACTGGGCCTGGTCAATGTTCCCTGCAACAACAGGCGTTTAATGCATCACTTGTGGAGAGCAGAGTTTAAAACATTTAACTTTGTGCTGATTTTACAGTAAACAGCTCGGAGTCTGTCCTGATATACGTCTTTACCTTCCAGTGCTATTGACAGGACTGAATTCTCTACAAGCCAGTCCAGCAGTTTATCTGTGTCGATGGCATTTTTCACTGTTTTCGACACCGTGCTCTCCTCTATTAATTTGGTAACCTGCAAGACAAGGATGCATTATAGAAAAAAAACTCAAAACATTACAAATATATGACAAGCTTTGTTAGACACCCATAACAACAGACCTCTTTAAGGGAGTTCATCTTGGTGGAGAAGTGGGGAGTTTTGAGCATCCGCAGCAGCGTGTCGAGCCGCAGGTCATCCACTACGGCGACCAGCTCCCTCTGGAACCTCATACACAACAGCTTGATGGCCGACAGCAGGTCCGGGATGCTCACCAGACGCTAAGGTTAGAAGCCACATTGATAAAATGCACTCACACCATTTGTGACGTCACACATCAAAACCACAGGAGAGGACGAAAAATAAAAACACTACCTTGTCTTTAAGGTCTTTTTCCTCCAGGTTCTGCACATATGTGATCATCTTATGAATGACCGGATCAAGCATGGGCTAGAGAATAACAACGAGATCCTTTGTTAATAACTCCAGTGGGTGACATGGATGAATGGTGCAGCGAAACAGTAAGAGGAGACGGCAAATAAAAACAGAACCAGAAAGAAGAACAGAGGTCGGGATAAACGCAACGGATCATTTCATCACTGGAAAAAAAAACAAACATGGAGGGTTGACGTTAGATGCCAGGATGTGTGAGCTCACCTGAACGAGGCTGGAGTTCAAGTACTCAGCACACACTCCAAGAGGCTGGACCAGCGCCGATACGCACTGTGTGAGTGGGAAAAGACAGAGACTCTTATGTGTGATCTAAACCACACAGGAAATGAAATCAGCACTAAAAAGTAGCACGATGATAATAGAATCGGTGTTTCTGTAACCAATAACCTCCTCAGCTCAGGTGCCAAACTTAGTTCCCCAATGAGGGTGTGTAAAGAGTCAGCATGAACATCCATCCATTTTCTACCGCTTAGTCCCTCAAAGCGGTCGTCGGGGGGGCTGTAGCCAATCCCAGCTGATATTGGGCAAGAGGCGGGGTACCTCACCAGTCCATCTCAGGACCAACACACACAGACAAACAACCATGCACACACACACACACACTCCTATGGGCAATTTAGAGTCTTCAATCAGCCTATCCCCAATGTGCATGTCTTTGGACTGTGGGAGGA
>JBAMHV010000015.1:20826962-20840744 GCA_037177535.1 Pseudomugil gertrudae | reverse complement strand
TAACACGGGGAGAACCCACGCTAACACGGAGAGAACCCACGCTAACACAGAGAGAACCCACGCTAACCCGGAGAGAACCCAAGCTAACCCGGAGAGAACCCAAGCTAACCCGGGGAGAACGCAAGCTAACACAGGGAAAACCCACACTAACCCGGAGAGAACACACACTAACACGGGGAGAACACACACTAACACGGGGAGAACCCACGCTAACATGTGGAGAATCCACGCTAACACGGAGAGAACCCTTGCTAACAGGGATAGAACCCATGCTAACACGGGAGAACCCACGTTAACACGGGGAGAACATGCACACTCCACACAGAAAGGTTCCTGGTTGGACCTTATCAGCATGAACAGCCTTTTCTTATTCCCACAGATTAAATAAAGGCTCCTATATTCACCATTTTCTCTCTTTTGAGAAGTTCCTTTGCATTAGCAAAGCACCTCCTTCTCCATATTTTCCCACAGTTCATTAAAAAAACGTAAACCCTCTGCCATCTCATAGACTTACAGCTCAAAGCAGACAAATAAATGAGTCACTCATGAGAGTCAGCAGAAGAGAGGCTCTTCACCCACAACATATCCTGCTTTCACTTTCACTGCCTCTTTATTCTTGCAGACATATGTTCAGCATTTAACAGCTGACACGCTCACACAAATACACTGCTGAGCTGCCAATTCTATCAAGAAGTGCAACATTAGTCTTTGCTTAATTAATATGCAAGCAATTCAAGAGAGGGTGTATGTGTGTGCGCGCGTGTGTGTGCGTGCAACAAATCAATAGCTATGCCGGGCTGCAGATCCGGTCAGGTTCCCTGAAGGAAGCATCAGTACAAGGATGCCTCAGAACACACAAAACAACAGAGCATTTCAACCATCACACAGTGGGGAGGATGCGGGTGTGTGTCAGTGTGTGTGAGGGCGGACACCCTGCAGCTGAGAGCGGTGGGGATAAACATGGTGACCTTTTGCCTGCATAGGCTGTATCAAAGTCTTTCTGCAGAGCCTCTCATCTCATCTATCAGAGGGGCGGCAGCCATTTCAACTCTTGTGACACACGAGGAGGGGTTGTGCTTACGGCGATCTCGATCTCCTCCGTGTTGAGCTTAGTCTGGATGGCGGTGAATCCCCCCAACTCTCCAAACTTCACCCCAGAAGAAGAAGAAAAAAACAGAAGCAAGCGTATGAGGCAAAGCTGTGGCGCACGTTGAGCTATGTGCAATCAGTTCTTTACTCACTCGATTTACCAAATCGACCAGCCAACCGTGAGGCTCCTGAAACAAAAAGTTAACGTGTTAACAGCCAAACTACTCAACAATATTAGTACCAACTCTCAGGAGACACGCATGCGATTTTCTGACAGCTGTTGTGTGTCAGTCACACATGAACCCAGCCGCTCTGTTACACAACACTGAAGATGTAGGACACATCTGTACCTGATCTTCATTTATAACCAGAACCACAGGCCTAATTTCACTCCCTGACCCTACCACTTGGCATTTTCCCTCCTTTTTTGCACGTTCACAGTTAGCGTGAGCACCCAGACACAGTTTATCTGTCCAATAAACTGCATCAATAAGTTGTCCCCCTCTTCTTTTGTCTTCTCCAGCTTCAGGGACCATAAGAATAAACAGCACCAGAAATGCACTGTTGTGCTTTAGGGAGTTCGCCGTTGTTTTAAAACATTTACATGTTAATTTTGGTGTAGAATATTATTGCTGTTCAGCTAAAAGCTATCAAAAATGACTGATAGGATGATTAAAGGATGCAGGTTTATAGATGCTTATGAATGAGTCTAAAAAATGCTGCAACAACACCTAAAACAAGGGTTGTGTACCTTCTGATAGGTGTTAGGAGAGACGGCAAACATGTTGGCCTCCTCTCCGAAAACCTCAGCCCAGTTCCGCTGACACGCCTTCATCCGGTTCTTAAAATGGTACTCGTTGTCTGGGTTCAGAGCCTGGTTATGAGGGACAAAAAGAAACAACACAGACACGTGAAGCTGGCGGTAACCACTCCTGGAGAACAAAGTTCTGATGCTGAAAAAGGATGGATACGATGAAGCTGAGACACACCATGGTGAGGACTCCCATCAGGTTTACAGGCACAGGATCCTGCTTCACCCTCTCAGCAACCAGCTCCACTAGCAGCATGAGCATGTTGTAGATTCCCTCGTGAATCTCCGTGCCCCACTTGTGAACGGCACTGCTGGTCAACAACTGGCGACGGCGAGACAGGATGGAAGAAAAGTGAGATTAAGCGTGCCGATCAGTTGCACAGTCAGCATTTCTTTTTTGCTCACCTTCTTAAAGGCCTCCGGCATGCAGCGATCCATAAACCTCTTGCAGTTCTCATCAGCGTCAGCAAGACCTGGCAGAGAGGAATATTCACAAACTAAGGTTGGAAAAGGAGCTTTTTCCGACACGTTTTATCTACGCTTTTTGTGCCACGTGCGTTCAAACTGAATAAATAAATCAAATCTTGTGAAAACCAAAGCAAAAAAAGAACAACAAAGATTACCATCCGGCATCATCTTACCGTGCCGGGCAAGGCAGGTGGAGGCGATGAGACACTTGCCCAGGGACTCTTCTCTCTTGTAAGGTATGGACCAGTGGTCGGTAAAGACGCGGCTCTCCAGCTCATAGAGGTTGGTGGTGGGAAACTCCATGCTGCCTCCTGAGCAGTTCCCGTTTTCATCATTGCTCCGCTGGAACAAGACGGGACAAATTTACAACCTAATGCAGGAGGTGACTTTCCACCACGCAGCTGGTACCCTTGTGTTTTTTTTCCTTTTATAAATGACACCACAACTGTCCTCTGTGTGACGCTCGGATAATACAAACGGCCTCTGGCACTTGATGGAGTCAGACAGGATGCCGTTTGATTTGTTTCCTCCCTCTGGGAAGGCGGCGACAGCGGTCATTTGGAAACCGTGTTCTCTCCTTTACCATCTGTCCTTCATTTCTGCATTACATTCATACCTCCGTTTACTCTCAGAAAGGTTTCAGGACACAATAAACATAAGAGCGTTGTTCCCAAGTACCTGTGTGAGCGCTACAGTCCTGTTAAAGAGCCACATGACATTGTCAGTGTCAGGTAAGCTGCAGAGAGCTACCAGCTAAGGCTGCTGTCATGACTGAACAAGCAATGAAGGGAAGGGAGTTCAAATGAAACTTCTTTAGAAATAAACATTGACACGCTTTACATTTGCTGTTAAGTCCAAGCTCAGATGCCAAAAACAAAGTGGCGGTGAAGCTTGAAAAATCCGCAGGAGCAACAAGATTAATGAATTATTTACATCATAAAGTTGTTTGCATATTCATGAAGTCCTCTGTATATTCACGATCCAACTGCACGGCAGCACAATGGCACTTTGGGGCAAATGTGACGCCTGAAAGCAAACATTTACAGTAAGTTTGCCGACTCAATATGCTGAGCTCCCAGATTCAGCTCTCACTATACTATAAATGAGCTGAACTATTACAACACATTTTGCACTACCTGGTATAAATATTAATACGGAACGACAGATCAAGCCGTACTATCTGAACTGTTTGACATGCATCCATATTTGCATACAAACTGGACAACACGTTCAGTGTGTTTCACTGTGCTGTTATGTGTCTGATAATAGGAGACGAAGTGGACACGAAATCTATAAAGTGGAAGAAAACGGGAGGGGGGGCAGGGGGAGGAGGAAGCAACAGAGAAGCATCATATTTCATCCCATCCCTTTCTAAGAAAATTAAATATGACAGGATGGATGTGAAGAAGGAAAATGGGAGGGAGATTGTACTAATATATATATTACCCTTCACACAAAGCCATCAAACCTGCAAAGCTACCCATGTTTTATGTCTTTTAAAGGCTCTGGGAGGTGGGTGCATGTGTGGAAAACAGCGTGCATGTGTGGAGTTTGGGCTGGGCGACGGGGTAACTCGGTGCCGCTCTGTTACTGTACATCTGCGACCCTCTTGGGAACCCCAGAAAGAAACTGCAGCGTGTTTGTGTGCGTCCAGGAGACTGCAGGGATATATTTAGGAGCGCAACATGCGGCCAAAGATCCATGACAGGCCTCCAAAGCACAAATACAGTAAACATGTGAAGAGACGAGAGGCGATGAAGCAGGTTCCCCCTTGTGTTATTACATGTACTGAATCTTTTATAACTCATATCTCACACAGGAGAGATTTTTAATTTCCGTCTTGTGGCAAAGATTGTGCCATTACACTTAGCTGACACTACTGCATATGTGTAATATTTCTAAATATAAGCCCGATTCAAATCAAAATGAAGATACTACTTTTTAGTATCCAACAGGAAGTGGTCAATAGTTATTTAAATCAATTCTGCTCATGAATAATGAAGAGAGTTTTACCACAATTACAAATAATTGTGTTGTCTTCATTGGCTCCTGATGATCTGGCTCTTTATGAACTTGAACTAAAACCTGTTGCTCTTCCCAGAACCAAATAAATGACACTATTTGTTATGCAGATAGTTTTTATGCTAATGATGTCACGTCAAAAACTTTACAGCTGACTTGAACGAAATGACAGGACTTCCATGTAAATTATTCCCAAATGAGCGATGCCACATTTCTCACATATCTATCTATTTAAAAAATACTAAGACTGTACGAAAAACACTCACGTAGGTCGAAGAAATTGCGAAACTGTTTGTTAGATCTGTGTGAACTGCAATCTCGACATGAGTCGAGCTCGATTGACGCTGCCAGCCTTCTAGCTAACGGTAGCTAACCTAATGCAAATCACTATCAGGACTCCCAACTGACTATCGTCGGGATGACTGATAATGCTGATTGGGATTACTTCAAACTAGCCATTCCATCACCTACCTCCAGTTGTATTCCGCCAGTGATGCTTCAATCCTCCTACCCCTGGTCCAAATTACCGGTAACACCGGCGCGTTTAACTGTCCACCAACCTGGCTAGCCAGCTACTAGCTAGCTAGGTTAGTTTGTTGGATTTAAAGTAGCTTTTAATATCTACTGTAAAGCAAACGTGCTTAAAATGTATACATATGTGTCATATCCGTGTGAGTCAGAAACATACACTGTCCCGGTGAACTAGGGAGAATAAAGCTCCTACTTCTGACAGTTTATGTTGGGTATGTAGCAATGAAGCTGCTAACTTTAGATGGTTAAATGGGCGAGACCACTATGTTGCAAGTTCCAACAAGCTATGTTCTCCCGCGTCTCCTCAACTGATGCTAGCTGAAAAGCATGATCTTCTTACCTCGCTATCCACTACATCGTGGTATGCTGGAGGGGGATCAAAGCCACTTGTCCCAGTCCGCCCGCTGGTTTCCCCGTCTCCACTCGAGCCCAAGCCCGGAGAAGGCCCGCTCTCCATCGGTTCATATCCATATCCGAGTCCGGGGCTTTCGTTGGTCAGAAGCGCCACTGCCTCGTTGATGTCATTCTTAGCCAGTCGGAGCGCTTTTCGGATCACATCGGGATCTGGGAAACCCATGCAGAGGAGCGTGGTTATGTGCTGCTCCTCTTCGGTCTCCATTTTTTGGGTGTCTCAGTCTCTCAGACTAATAGTAACGGGATGTTCGGCACAGCTCTGTAGCTGTGCACGCCGCCATGTTTACAGTGTGGCGCTGCAACTCGCCTGTCACGATTTGCTTTCCCCAGAACAGCGCCGACACAGGTGTTCTGGTGAAATATGCATGCCAAGAACTGCATACTTCCGGCGGGAACGCGCACAGTGGCTGTTAATACTATTGTTAAAGGTTATTATTGCTTAATTGAGTTACACAGTATTGTTTAGGTCCAACACAGACAGACAAACTACTAGAAAAACACACACATTCCTTTTTAAAAGACCATTTTAAATCACAAACCAACCTAATATGCATGTCATCATGTTAACTGCTTAACTAGTGTATTAAATTAAGTTAGAACAAAAAATTAAGGAAAATTGTTTTGGAATAAAATATATATTTGTAAAAAAAAAGAGAGAAAAGAATGTCCCATGGCAATAAATGTAATACTGTAAGTATGTCTGTGTATTTTTCTTTAAACTGTGTCACATTTTTAAGGGAAAACTCTGTGTGATGGGAAGCAAAAGTTGCAAAAACGTGCAGGATCTTCTCTACCAATCTCGAACAGCTTAGACTCGTTTGGTGTTTGGAGATCTCAGCAAAAGTGGAAGAACCACAGAAAGTCACAGATCTACCGGATTGGTGGATTTGTCCTTTAGCATTTGTTGCAAATCATCCAAGATCACACCCTAATCTCACATTGATTTTATTGCTTAAGTCAGAACTAGGCTTTTCCAGCATCTCTCTCCTCATATCTTCTGAAATGTTTCTAAAAATAAATAGAAATATTAAATATGTTAATTCAATAAATGATTAACATGCCTTATTACTTCAGGCTTCAATAATCTAATTCAAGAAACAGCTCTGGCATTGGCAGAGAAGATTTGGCAAGTTTTTCACATTATCCACATACTCAGCTCTGCTCATCCCACAAATGCATTTTCCTGCTGTTTGTCTGAAATTTAGTGTATTTAGTAGTTAATATCAGTACAGTTTGCAGCAGTATCAGAGCCAGAAACCTAAATAAACTAAACTCATCAAGAATGTTTGTGTTGAGGATAACTGGAGCCACTGAAGCTGATCAACCCGAGAAAAATACTGTAAAAGTTGTTAAACACAATGGCCAATCTTATGCCTTATTTGCAACAGAATGAGACCATTTCAATTAGTAAAACTGACTACATTTAGTTTGAATTTAAATTGAGTTTGAATCCAATTTTTGTTTTCTAAGAGAGAGAGATAGAGATAAATAGAGAGAATACCATATCATCAAATTTTCCCTTGGCCTTTATCCAAAAGCTGCCTTTAACTAGTTTAAAAATAACTCGTATTACGCCATTAAAACAAGAGTTTTTACATTGATTTATTTAGATAACTTTAAACGGCACTTCGCAATGTTGCACACAAAAGGGCGTGGCTGCGCGAGGGCGCGCGCGCGAGGCGGTAGTCATGGTGGCGAGCCCATGGGCGGGCTGTGTCACCGTCACGTGATAATCACACTCATGTGACAGTAGCTAATCAAAACAGGAACAAAATGGCTGCAACTGGCGACGAAGCTGCAGCTATGGACAGTATTTCTAGGGAGCCTACGGCGGTCTCGGCAGCTCTGAGCTCGGCTGCCAGCAGCAGTGAAGCGGCGGAAGGATCAGAGGAGACAGCGGAAAGTCTGGTGGCTGCTTCTAAGAAGCCTGGCACTAACAGTGCGTGATATATATGTATATTTGTGCACATCTGCTACTTGCTAATGCTAGCATAGCTTACAATAAGCATCACATTTAGATTTTTGTTCGCATTGTACGCTGTTGCTTTGAGCCAAATTACTTTTATGTTGACTTTTTATGGTTCTGTTGTCTTGCTGTTGTTATTTTGTATTAATTTAATTAGCTCATTTTCTTTGTGCCCAGGCGATGGCGGCGTGGAGACAGCAGAGGAGGCTGTTGAGCCCGCAGAGCCCGATATTGATGAGTTGTGCACCGATATGTTTGAAAAGATGGCCATCTTCCTGCAAGGAGAATTAACAGGTTGGTTCCCCCGATCCACCACCATCCACAATGGCTTTCTCGTGCTTTTGTTGAAGTATTTTGAAAGTTCAAATGTGTCACCAATTAGTTAAGGAGGCATTCCTTTTATTGTGCTTTCACATTGCTAGTACTGTAGTACTATACAGTCATATGGCAGATGCTTTTATCCAAAGCGACTTACATATTATAGGCAGACATTTTAACCATAGCTATTAACCTAACATGCATGTCTTGTGGGTGGGATGAAGCCGGAGTACCCAGAGAGAACCCATGCATACATGGGGAGAACATGCAAACTCCACTCAGAAAGGCCACTGGACAACCCTCGAACCAGCAACCTTCTAGCTATGAGGCCACAGTGACTAAAAAGAGTCGTATTTGATGTGAATGAGCTGTTCCTGAGACACATTTGTATCTTAGGTGATCTGTAATGTCAAGGTGTTCTCCAAGTCCAAGTACTGACTTTGTTTGGCCAGGGAATAATGAAAAAAAAAAGACTCTTTTGGTTCACCTTCACACTGTTTGGATGATGTAGTACAAGTCCTTCAGCGTTTGTTGGTTTACTCAATCTTAAGGGTTGAAACACAATATGGTTTTCACTTATGATCTGTCTAGTATGAGTAGAAGGAGAGATGGCGAGCTATTCAGTAAGACACATTGTACATCACTTTATCTCTTTGAGTCTCTGATTGTCTGTTTTGCTTTCACACAGCAAGTGCATCACAACTAGAGCAGGCTGGTCTGCGCCGGATTGTTAATGTGCATTCCCACTACTCCAAACAAAGCATGCTATCAGTGGAAGTAAACCAGGCTTTATATGAAGCAGGGTCGTCTAAAGTCTGTCCTCAAGGGCCACTGCCGTGCAGGTTTTCCATGTTATCCTGTTTTAGCACACCTGATTAAAATTAAATAGATTCAACAGCCTTTAAAGTTCTTTACAGTGGGGATTTAGGTGTGTTGGAGTAGGGAAAGCCTGAAAACCTGCACTGTGGTCCTTTTAGGACCAGAGCAGGACACTTGTTTTTAAAGTGACCCAAACAGAGGCAGTAAAAATGCACCCAGAGTTAGTTGGATTTTCTACAACATCCGCTTATGTTGATATAAAAGAAATTAAACTTTAGGTTTCAACTTTTCAGAGGCTTAACTACTGTAGAAATAAGCAAATGAAAACATCCTAAAGCACATCGCTTAAAAACGATATGGCGAACATTGGCTACAACAGTCCTAATATATTTTTCTTTCTAATGTTCTCCTCAGCCACTTGTGAAGATTACCTTCTGTTGGAGAACATGAACAAGCTTACAAGTTTGAAATACATGGAAATGAAGGACATCAGTATCAACATAAGCCGCAATCTGCAGGATCTCAACAACAAATGTAAAATTCTTTTCAGAAATGTATACATATTTATATGCATTCCCAGTTTGTTCCATAGTCTAATGGGAAAAAACGTATATCCGTGTTTGTTTCAGATGCTACCTTACAGCCATACCTGGACCAGATAAACAAGATTGAGGAGCAGGTATCGGCGCTTGAGCAGGCTGCCTACAAACTGGATGCATACTCCAAGAAACTGGGTAAGACTGGTGATGCATAGCGGTGGATAGGTAGTAATACAACTAAAAGAAAGCATGAAGTATTATATGTAAATGCCAAACAGTGCTGTGTTTAATGAATGACATGAGAGACAGTCCCAACATGAGCCTCCTCTCCATGTGCTGCTTATTATTTGAGCAGCGTTGGGTAATACCAGCTGATTTGCCAGTAGATGCACTGTGTCACCACAAATATTCTCTGATCTGACTCGTTCTACATTATAACCACAAGCTGCAAATTCAACTCTTGTTGTGTTTATCTTAAGACAAAACAAGGGTCTCTTCTTTTATTTCATTTTATAGAAGCTCGATTCAAAAAACTGGAGAAGCGATGAGGAGGAAGAAGAGGCAGAATGAGAGCTCTGGTGCCTTCTTACCCTCTTTGACCCTGCTCTGCCTTCTGCTCTCCCTGCCAGCAGAGCCAGGAGCTGCAGGGAGGATGTGAACTAAGACTGAAATAACAAACAGAGCTGCATTTACACCTAAAAACAACCATGGAGGAAGCAGCTGAAAACACACAAATTGGCACTGCAGTGTTGGATGCGGACGTTAGCATCGCTCATCATGGCCAGCCATGATGGCTGCCACTGTACACTGTCATGTACAGTGTGTACTCACATTTTTTAGACATGTTTAACATAGTCACTGTGCATAATAATCAATGTACACCAACTGATAGGATAAAGTCATAGAGATGTAGTCCTCATCAAAAAGGAGCTCTGGAGATGGGCAGGTACTCTTATAAGTATCATCATGTGTGATAAGGTCTCAGAGTAGTATCCCTCTTTCTCTAATATTGCATTGAATTCTTAAGTTGCAGTCTGCAGGAAGAGCCTGAAATGCACATTTGGATACTGTATGTCACATATTTATTTGTCTTGCAGCATTAATAGAGCCACAAACTCTTGAACTTGCGACTGTGTCTTCCCAGAGTGGACTCTGAAGTTTGTAGCCTGAAAGATAATTGATGTGAATGAATTATGGAATATCAATCCCAAATACACCTTTTTAAAAAAAACAATGTGTTTTATCACTTGATTCTTTACCCTTATAAAGCCAAACGCATCGTATTCGATACATACAGTTTCTGAGACCTTTTGCATTGTTTTATAGTAGAAACTTCACTCAAAGGACACCACTGGCTACCAGAAAGCAGAAGACTCCAGTGGAACAATTTATTAAAACAAATTAATAGTTAAATTATTTCAAATTTTGTTACAAAGGCTGGGTTTTAAAGGGTTAAAGTGGTTCTGCAGCAGACAGCAGGGGGCAGGCTTACATCAGATAATTTAGTTGCTTTGGAAAAACTGACCTGAAGGTAAAAGAGGATTGAGTTGCAATGCCACAGAAGGGGGAAAAACTGAGAAAAGCAGAGGAGAATGGATGGCACATGCTTGATAAGTTAAAGGAAAAGATGCATGGATGAAGGTGTGTGTGTGTTTATATTTCATACCCCAGAGCAGAAAACTGATCTCTGCATGCCAGGGGCAGCACATTATCCAAGCTCACAGAATCTCCCTCCTAGAGTGTGTTGCTTTTTGCAGATATATTTATGTGTGCATGTGTGTGTGTCAGATATAACCAAAAACAGGTCTCTGTCATTAGTCCAGCTGAAGCCTCGGCATAGAGCGAGCTCATTATTCATACTGTAACATTATTTACTGTTGCACTGTGATCCCTCCATCTCTCCCTTTCCCTGCTTTCTTTCCAGGACCCTTGGGCATAAACTCAACTCTCCTCCAAAAGCCTCTTAAGTCATGTCTATTAAATGATTTTAGATTGTTTTCTGAGAGCTACCTCTGAATGCCAAGAGGCAGTCATGCATTCAGGAGAAGGTAACGTATTAATCACAGACAAACTTTTCTTTTATTATTCAGTTTGCTTCAAAACTTGGCCGCACTGGAGAAACATAACTTGGGTGTAACATTTTCTCTGCTACGTATTTAAGACTGGGAACATAAGCGTGAAGGAATCTGTATACGCAGAGTTAAAGCGAATCATACAGTCATGTTAAGTATTTCCACCGCTGATTTTTTTTAAAGCATACGATACAAAATATGTTCAAAACAAATACGAGTCAGCCAGTGTTGCATAATCAGAACTATTTGAAACCTTGTACAGGGAATAAAAAATCCAAATGGGGAATAAAATGGTGTTTCCTGAATTTTGATGACATCTAAACATTTAAACCCTGTGTGTAAGGTCTTATAAGTTGTACAATAATGTAGTTCATGACTCTGTTTGCAAGTTCAAAACAGCTGCTCTTCATTTTGATCACTTATTGTTTGTGTCCTTTGAGTTGTTGACATTGAAAATATTCATAATCTGTACTTGTACCATGTTAAACATTTCCCTCTAACATAATGTGTTCATTTCAGCACTACAGACAAAAGCCTCTTAAACAAACACTAACTCTTAATGTTTATCACCTGCAATGCGAGGTAACCGCTCAGTAACGCAAACTTAATTTGGATCTAATTACTTGCAGCACGACTTTTTAACCAGATTAACCAGATAGAACTAATTAAAATCAGGAATTACTCTAATTCAGGTCTTCTGAAGGGATGCTGGCCTAATTTGATTTGCTCAGATCTCAGCAGATTCCCAGCATTGTTACTGGGAAAGCATTGAACATGTCTATCAGCTAACAGAACAGCTGCTAACTGTCAAATGGAGATGGCAGCAGTTAGCAATACCAGGGCAGAATGCCACACCACAAACTTGAGTAAATGATAAGCAAGCATGAAGTTTGGGGAATTTGTTGCCTCTGCTCATGGATGAGAGTGAGCAAGGACACTCAAAACCACATTTGTTCTTTGTTTTCTCATGTCATTTTACAGGCCAGCATCAACAAATTTAGCAGCTTTGAGAAATCTCTCCTTATCATCTTATCCTTCACACACACAGACTGATGTGATCATCAGCCCTCCATGCCAAGAGATTTAAATGCCCATGAAGGGGCCAAAAACGGCCAAATGGCTTGAGATAAATGGCAAAATGGTCCATGTTTACATCCCTTTCAAAGAAGCCAACAGATCTGGGAGGTATTAAGGTGCAAATATGAGCCACATGTGAGATCTCAAAGACTGGGTCCAACTTCAAATACCTTCAACCAGAAGGGTATGAAAATCCACATGAGGCCAACTTTTGGCATCACAAACATTTAGCTCACTCTGCTGCTCACACCTTCATCATATACCCTGCACATGAGAGGATGGATAACCTACACATGTCCCATCCATCCTCAAGGAAACTCGAACCCCAAGAGCCAGCATCTGTCAGTTAGAAGGTCCTTTGAACATCTTGAACAAAGCAAGAGGACTGCAATCCATTCTGAGTCTATCCAAATGTCTCAGCTGTCACTTCATCACACAAATCTAAAATAAGACCAGATGGTATGGTGGCATAGAAACATAGGTGCAGTGTTATTTAGAATGTGAGACGGGCCCTGGCTCTTTCTCAGCAGGGTGAGAGTCAGGGTGTCGGATCCGGGCTCAGGCCTCAGGTTCGGCTCTGCTCCAGAGGTAGAAATGAGGACTGAGGGTCTTTTCACTGCAGGAAGTCCAAACCAACAACACCTGTGGACTGTCCCTTATAATCCTGATGAAAATATGATGCAAGATCACTCCAGATGTTGTTTGTGTCTCTGAGGAGTCCATCTTTTCAAGTTGTGTGTGTCCGGCATCATTTCTAAATCGACAGCATTTCTCAGATGACACCCCCCCCCATCTTAAGAAACCCACTCAGACTCTTTGGCACCAGAGCCATCAGTGTTCATCCATCTTCATGTGTTTGCATCATACACAGTAACACTGAAGACGTTTAACTTAGAAAACATGTCAAACCCCTGTCTAATGCAGAATGTCGTGGCGCTGCACTATTTTATATCTGAAAAGCATCTAATTGGGACACAAAGAAAGCAAGTGGTCTAAAAAATGTAGCTTTTTGCTAGCAAAACTGTTAGATCTGTCACTTTGAGTCTTTAATGTTTAATCTCTCCTGATAAGACACTGTGACATTTTCAACAAATCACATCCTGTTTATCAAAATGAAAATGTCACCAGATGATCGTTAACCAGCAGTGTGGCATTTTCTCCAAAAGGGCCTTTGTATTGTAAATGTCTGCATTAGCTCATCCATATGAGTAATACATGTTCAACAGCCATAAAGAGCAGGGAGGGTTCATCTTGCATTGGGAGGGCAACAAGCCCGAGATCAGGCCTTTACAGTCTAAAAGTGGAACACAATACCAGGCCTTTAAAATGTAATAACTTCCTCTGGAATTTTTATTGATATTTTCATCTTTTTTTTAGGTCATAACTGGGGATTAAATGGAGTTTTGTTTAGTGCAACAGTCTCTGCTCTTCTCCAGAGCTGTGATGTGTCTGAAGAGCTTGTGCTTATTGCTCAGTTGTTTGTAGCCTACAGGTTAATCTCCATCCATCCATCCATTTTCAACCGCTTGTTCCCAGAGCGGGGTCGCGGGGGGGCTGGAGCCGATCACAGCTGTCAACAGGCGAGAGGCGGGGTACACCCTGGACAGGTCGCCAGTCCATCACAGGGCCAACACACAGACAAACAACCATGCACAC
>JBAMHV010000015.1:20812681-20826862 GCA_037177535.1 Pseudomugil gertrudae | reverse complement strand
GACTGTGGGAGGAAGCCGGAGTACCCGGAGAGAACCCACGCTAACACGGGGAGAACATGAAAACTCCACACAGAAAGATTCCTGGTGTGACCCCCACCCCAACCGAGGCTCGAACCGGCAACCTTCTTGCTGAGAGGCCACAGTGCTAACCAACTGTGCCGACCTGCAAATCATTCACAATATTTTGAAGGCTGTCTTAATCCATAAAAAAACAGACTGAGGTAAATGGAGGCTTGGATGAAGGAGGATGCAGCTGTCCTTTAAGGATTGTGTGGCGTATTTATCCCAAACTGGAAACTAATTTAAAGTAAATGAATTATTTGTAGCATCTCAGCTTAACGATTAAACGACAGTACAACTCTGTTTAGCAACAAACAGTTGTCAAATGATGCAGCTTTGCCATCTTATTTAATATATAAAGGTTTAAAATGATGGCTCTAAATTCAGGTCAAATTTTGAATAAAAGCCTCTCACCTTTCACCTCCTGTGGTGCTTATAGGGATGAACAGAAATAATTACACAGGAGCCCAGCAGAGGAATTAAACATGAGGAGGTTAGAAACCGAGTTATTAAAACATATTTTCCTGGTGTGTAATTACTAAGATCATGTGACACTTCAGAGCAAAAGCTTAGTTCTAAAAACCTTTTTGCAATTTAAATGGCAGCACCAGTCGCATGTTGGGATGTTGACCAGTCAAAGCCCTGCTCCGCTGCATGTCACATTCACCCACACACTCGTATAGTATTTCTATTTTTATATGCTAAGTGCTTTTCATCACACATATTCCTACCCCAGTAGACACATCAGGAGGCCACATGGAGTAAATATTTTCTTTTAATATCATTTGGTCTTTGTCACATCTCATGTAGCAGGTCGTTATGCAAAAATGGGAAAATATTGTAATTATATTAGAATTTTAATAATGATCATTTTCACTTTATTAATCCCAGGTGAGAATTTGGACCTTATATTTTATTTATTTGTAGCAGACAGAGTGGCCTGTTGTATGTCACAATCAACACACATGAAACACAATTAAAAACATCACATTGCACCTTTAATAACAGGGTTTGGAGTAAAGTTCCTGCCAAAAAGTGATGCAGAGACAGTATGTATCACATATGAAACATTCGATCTTAAATGTTAACCTCTCTTTTATAAAGATTTTGAGCAATTAAAACAATCGGTGAGTACATAAGAACATTGTGCTTTGTGTTAACTGTGAGTACACGTTAGCAGCGCGAGAGAGATTAATCAGAATAATAAATTAGAGATGCTTTTCTCAACCTTACTCATAACCAGTACGTCTGTACCCAGACGTTCACTTGGAGCGGATTTTGTAAAACACATTTTAGACCTAATAGTTGCATCAGCTGTTAAAACAGACTTTACATACAGACTGAACATTTTGGGGAAGTGGATCAAACATCGGAACTGCAGGGATCTCTATTTCAACTGTCCCAGTTTGTGCAAATGGGCTTAAACCAGTTGTCTGTGCTAAGCAAAACCACCACAGAACATAAATAAGCACATAAAGCTGCAATAATATTTTCGAGGATTATCCAAAGAACACAAACACGAGTGCACCTGGTTCAGCTGGGCTATACCTGGGAAGTTCTGCTGTGTAGTCATAGCAGCTGTGTGTACTGGTCATGATGGGATCAGGCTTGTTCTGCCAAACATATTACATGATTCAGTTGGTTCTTCTTGGTCTCCCAGCTCCTTTAATGCATTTTTAATGATTTATTTTCCTCCTACTCTTTAACTTGAAGAGTCAGCAAGACGTGGACTCTATGTATCAGAAGTTTCCTCCATGTAAAGCAGGCAGAAATGTGGATCTTTGTCTTCTTCTCTCCTGCAGTGTTCATCTGTTAATCACATTGTACACACTCACTATCTGGACTCTCTCTATCCGATCAGGATCGAGTCATATGCAGGAACCAGTGTGTTAAAAAGAGTTTGACCTTACTGTACATCTGGATCAATGAGAGAATGACGTTTGAGTGCGTACGTGTGGGAGAGGTGGTCGTGTTTTTGCCTCCTGGGAGCATTAATATTGCCCTTTGCAAATTCCATGTAACTGAATCTTCATGTTTACCTCTCAGACTTGAATCCAGATTACCCTGATTGCTTCCAGTTATCCTGCTTATGGTGACGTTGCCTTACTTTGTTTTAGAGCCTTATACAATGAGTTTGTAGCTTCTCTCTTTTTATTTGGACAGAAGCAGAGAACGCATAAGCCACAATATGCAGGGCTCAACTTTTACTGTAACAGAACACATAAACTTTACCCTGGTTGCCTTCAGTGTCAAGAAAAGAAAAGAAAAAACAAAGCGGGAGGTATGATTGATGGCCTTACCCCCTCTGGCTTTGAGATTTGTACACTCTGTAACTGATCTAACCTACAACAGATGGTTGAAGCGCTTGTGTGAGAGGAAAAGAGAATGGTACTTTAAATCTTCTCCTCATTTCCACATTAACCACAAGAATAGGAGTACAGGTAACATTTACAGATGCTAATCACAAGCAGCCATGACCTCCTCAAAGAAAGAGTCACTGGGAATGAATATATGTTTCTCCCAGTATCCACCTTGGTCCCATGATGAAACAGTACTCCGATGGGCGTGGTATTCTCCAGGATAGAACTGACCCCATTCATATGGTATTAGAAGCCACTAAATGGTTTGGTGAGTATGAAAACAAATAATCATGTGCTATTGCTTTCACAGTCATCAGATCTCAACCCACTTGAACCCCTGGGGAGTATTCTGGACTGAGGTGGCAACGCTCTCCACCTGTTACTCCCCCAAAGTTTAATCAAGCTCAAAATCATTCAACGTGACTTGAAGTGATCCTTGATTGCTCCAATTATGCTGATGTAACATGTTACGTAAACAGCAAAAAGCTAACTTTGCCTAATTTAAAGGCTTAATTGGCACCACATTTATGAAACATTAACATGATGAACCAATCAACAATGAGAAAAAGGGAAAATATTATACCAGTTGGCCCATTAAAGATAATATTCACAGCTTCTTGTTAGAATAAATGACTTATTTCTATGTTCTTGGCACACCCTTTGTGGCTTGTTTCCTGCAGGCATTGCACGTACAGCACCTCATGTGACTTATCCCCAAACAACAATGTGGACAACTGGAACAACAACCCTTTATACATTTTTATCCAAATAAATGACATACTGTTACATTTACATAAAATGGCTACTTATTTTGAGCATTTTTCTGAACAAGGCAAGGCATGTGCATGTACAGGACAGCTAAAAGCGCTTTACATTGAAACAGAAAAAAATTACAATAAAGAAATTACAAAACAAATATAAAGAAGCTAATTATAAGTATCATTAAGAGTGGCTAAATGTAGCTATCCACCACTAAAATAAACAGAAAAATAAGAAAAATAACTATTTGTGTTTGTTACATTTTTGGCCAAACATGAAAATGATTAATTAAAATATGACAGTTGCCTCTGAAGGTAACTACACAACACATAAAAAATACTACCGTAAATGAAAAAGTATCAAGAGGAATGACTTATGATCCTCACAGTGGGGAACCTTGGCCCTCGTCCTGAAAGTTTTACATGTACCTGTGTTCAAACTCACCAGATTCAAACGGATGAATCACTGCAGATCTGACACGTTTTTGGATCCATTTGTTTTGACTTAGGCGTGTTGGAGCAGGGATACATGGAAAACCAGGATTCCAGCCTGCAGGGACCAGCTTCCCCACCTTCACTCAGTAAAGCTAAACTCAGAAGCTGCTCTGGTGATTCACGGTGGCCTAAAAACCGACTGAAATAACTGGATTGATGCTTTTCTCTTGAACTTTTTCCAGCTGTTACGTTGATTAAAACATGTTTTGATGTCGCAGCCCTTCTGTAGAAGTTATTAAAGATGCACTATGTAACCTTTCAACCATAAAACTTTGCCTAATGACTCATCAGATGACAGAGTGGCATTTATTATGTACAGTTACAGCTTTGTAACTACTACTACTAATAATAATAACTAATAATATTTAAAAATGATAAAATCCAGATTATTACTTGACGTTCAGATCTGGTAGGCCAGTTCATGAGCAGTTACCAGCTAGCTAATGCTACTTTTAGTATACAAACCATACTGTTAGTATACAGCCAACAGCTGAGTTTCCCTGCAATGTTATTTAGACTGATGCTCTGTCTCACCCTCCCTCTTCCCGTACTCTCAGGCTTGCAGATTTTCCTGGATCAGCTCTCCCAAGGTCGTTCCATTTCATCATCAGGCGGCTTCATCAGACTGGAGAAATGAACTGGGAGAGGGTTCATCAACTTGCACATTAACTTACATACAGGCACGCATGAACGCTCACAAACATTGATTACAATAATACACAGATACCATCATGATTTAACACCTTTGTCAGAACCTCCCCCTACTTCCAGTGACTGTTTGAGAAATTGTGCTTTTTTGTACTGAACACAATAACAGACTTCTTTTGTATCTTTACACTGTGTGTAGCGTATACCTCCCTTTTTCCCCTCATCCATCCAATCCTCATGTTGTCTTCATCTAAATTGTAAAAAGGTTTGCCGTGCACGTGGTTGCTGCCTCACTCATCTTGATCCGGTTTATGTTATTGTGTATTTATGATGATTGTTCACGTTTGGACGGGTTGTACTGGAAAAAATCTTGTTGTTCAGAGACGCTGGTTCAATCACAGTAAAAAGCTTCTGATTCTGAGATGAATTCCTGAATTTCTCAGTAGGTTCTTAGAAATCCCTGTTATAATGAGATGAGAAACAACTGGATTAACTTTGAAACTTTAGCTGATGATAGGAAAGCCAAACTAACGATGAGATCTTCTTTATATCAGCACTAAATGAGACTAAAGCAGTCCCTCCTGAGAAATAAGTCTCACAGTGAGCATGTGTGAGCTCTTTAAATTCTCTCATGTCTGTTTTCCTGATCTCAGCTAAGACAAAATTGAGATGCATTTAGCTACTCAAGTATATTTCAGTTTGATATCCTTACTTTGTTATGTCTCAGGGAAAGGATATTCGTAGCTCTAATGTCTTGCTCTTAAGGGACTCTTAGGAGATGTAATTTAGAAAAAAGGATCACAGAATGATACAAATATAAGAAGCTCCAACTCATCTGAAGAGATGAGAATAAACAATAAGCAATATATGTTTCCTATGTTAGAGAGATTTTATGCTAAACACTGTAGCTTGACTTTTGATTGTAACCGATGTCTAAGTTTATAAAATGAAAAATGTTTCAATATCTTTTCTCCTGCTTTGTAATTTCTTTTGTGCACTTACAAGTTTTACAAATTTCCACAGGGAATAACTGGGATTAACACATGGATTACAGTTACTGCAAGCTGAACAGAATGTCCTTACACACTTCATCATTAGTGGCACATGCCAGCAGTGGGTGTAGGTGGCCATTACGGCATAGTTAATATCATAAGTAACGTTGACCAAAGTTGGAAAGTTAGTGGCATAATATGTGTACGTACCCTGTGTTTGTGACTTCCTGTCTAAAGTGTGTAGTTTGCTTAAAACAAACTCTATTGTTTCCTTACTAGCATCATTTATTTTAGCTGGAAAACTATTCATGTGCAGAATTTTTGGTCATCTTTGCACCTGCAGCAGTATTAACAAAGATAGTTTTTAAACACATCTGCTTTATTCTGCACGGCTTTTGCACTTGTGCATTGTTCAGAGTTTTCTTTAGCTGCAGAGGAAGTGTGCTCTGTTTACTGCCCTGTAAATACAACAGCATCCTGTTTAGAAACTAAATATTTTCTAATGATTCAGTGACTCATGTTGGACTTCATCAATTTACATTTCATTACTGGTCTGGAACAAAACCAGTAACACAGCATTTGATTGTGTCATTTATGTAATGTTCCCTTAACATTACATCATCTTTTATCACAGCTTTACAGGTGCTCTGCTGCAGATAATCCAAACATCCCTTGATAAAACATAGTGGGTTTCTTTTGGATTTTGCTATAGCAACATCCTTGTGGCACTAAAATCAGCAAATAAGTAGGGAGATGAGGAAATGGCTATTTTGAGAGCAGTGCTAAAACCTTGACTTAGTGTGTGTGAATAAGATTGTTTTTGTATGAGACAGTTCCATAGGCGTGTCTGTCACGCCACTGGTGACCCTCAGATTCCCTCCTCTGCAACGTCATGTCACTTCCCTCCTTTGTTTCCTCACTCAAGAGGACCTTTCTAAAAATGTCTTTTTGTTTAAAGCTTCTCAACAGCCCTCCTTCCTCCTTGACTTGGCAGCGTTGTGTGTGCTTGTACATTAATGACACCCTATAGTTGCTCACGAACAACAGGATCTGTTCGGATGCAGACGAGGATGCTGAAGGGTGGGTATCTTCCTCTTTGGTATGGACCTATATACTATCAAGGATTCTGTTTCATAACTTACTCAAGATTAGGATTGTGGGAAGCAGCTGATAACCACATACACTTTATCCAGAGTGGCATTCACTCTTTTAAACCTAATGAACCTCTCATACTGTAAAACCCACCTCTGCACACAGTGACCTCTGGTCCTGACCACATTGGGACACAAAGTGTCTCCTGAGACTTTTAAAGAACTGCTAATTCTATTCAGACAGGCATGATGTAATACTCTCTTTGGGTCACTGTGACCATATCATGGTGTTGTAGTAAGAGCCCAGTGGAATAGATGAAAATCTGCAGCAGGATTTTCCTCAGTTAAGGATGCTCATTGGGTGAGATCCAAAAGACACTGGAAGGAAAAACACCAGTGCATTTATTTGAAGTCTGAGTGAAGCACACATGTTTCTCTCTTCAGTGGAAAGGGGATTTTGTCCAGGTAAATAAGTCATTTCCAGACTTCCAACATTTCCAAAGTTTCCTCTGCGCTAGAGTTACAACAATAAGAATTTGTAATGGCTATTCTGAGCCAGAGTAATAGGATGCAGAAAGCAGGAGAGCTGATAAGCTGACCTCTGGGAATAAGCCCTGCTACTCCTAAACTCTGCCCTGCTCTGCCCATAGCATGCCAGTATGCACGGAATAGGACAGACAGTGATGATTACTGGTTCTGTGTGTGGATCATCCATTTTAACTATACTTGTCTGCATAACATAGCTTGGTAATAACCTGTTTTGTATACACATGATGACTGTTTATGTCTCCACTAGCAGATTTTAATGGTGATTAGTGGCTTCTAGGATATTTCATTGTTACCTGTTTATCAGATTACAGGAATTTCCAATTTAGTTAATTTAAATCATGTATATTTTGTCTTTCTTTAAAATAAACTAGAAGTGGACATACAGAAAAGGAATACTGCTGTCTCAGTCACTATTTCTAATCAAGTTATTTCTACACACTCAGAGTATCTCATATTAGATCTCATTCCGAAACTCAATCTTCACCAAGTTTCCCACTCAGCT
Organism: Pseudomugil gertrudae; assembly: GCA_037177535.1. Taxonomy (NCBI): domain Eukaryota; kingdom Metazoa; phylum Chordata; class Actinopteri; order Atheriniformes; family Pseudomugilidae; genus Pseudomugil; species Pseudomugil gertrudae. The sequence goes on along the minus strand of JBAMHV010000015.1, from coordinate 20,819,407 downwards.
TCTTAAAGGGCATCACAGACCACTGCTCTATTTACAGAGCTGTGAGTGTGTTTTCTGGAGTCACAGCTCGGATAAAGTTCTGTACGGAGAGCAGGAGCTAGGAGGCATCCAGTTCTTCTCTTATTGGGGATGTCCCCCACACTGAATGGCAGGCTCATAAGCAACAGCAAAATAAGCTTACCACATGCTAAGAGGTAAAGGATAAGAGTAAATAAGAAGGGACACAGAGGGCAAGGGAAATGAGAGGGAAACTAAAAGCAGGCAATAAAAAAAACTATAAAGCAAACAAGGAGACAAAAACTGGTTTTTATTCTGTCTTTATTTGTTGTTTGAAGGTCTGTTCAGAAATGCAATATGACACACCACCAAGGTTGCTTCACTTGGCATGTGAATAAAACACTGAATCTCACGGAACTGAGACCAATGGAGACCCGACCGGAAAGCCGAACCCTTGATTAAACCATTTACCACCACCCACTGAACCCAGATCAGTTACTTGAGACCCCTACTAGGTCTCCACTGGTCAGAGATGAGTTTTATTCCCTGGCAATCTGCTGCTTTACACCTCAGTCCAAACCAAACAGTTTTCTAAAGCTTGAGTCTGAATGCACGGACACACACACACACACACACACACACGCCCACAGCTTGCTTGTGTACCTGGCAGTGGATCAGAGGAGATCCTTTCGAGCATCCTGTTGGCTCTTCAGGATGGTGATCTTTTTAGGACTTTTTCTACACATTAAACACAAAACATACTGTATTTGCAGTAAATACAGACACATTAAAGTATCAGTTGGCTACCATGCCATACAGCTCTTATAAATACCCAGGGCCCCTGGGCTTTGGACCTTCCTGGCAAACAAAAGACTCACTAATGACTTAACAACAGAAACATACTTTAACTTCTTCCCAGCCTTTTATAATGTTTGCCAGGTTTTCCGAGTCATTTAGCTGTTTGGAGGGAGAACCTGCAGAATCTAAAAAAGAGAAGAAGACAAACCTTTTCCTTTTACAGTCTCAGTCTCAGTACAGCAGTATGCTCATATCAAGCTGAAATAGAACTGACTGTAAAACTGCCTGCTGTAATGTCTGTTTAAACACAGAATATTGGAGAAGATTGGCCCGATCAGTGGTTAAACATGCAGGGAGAACCTGTCAGGTCACAGACACAGGGGAAATCTAAAGTTATCTTCAAACACATGCAGAAGCCCTGAATGTTTCTTAATGTGAAAACACACATTTCTATAATGTTTACTTGGTAGTTATTGTGAATTATTGTTGAAATTACCTGGTAATAATGGTACAATCAGCTAGCGAGAGTGCGAGTATGACTACACCAGCAAATCCTTTGGAGAGCCTCCAGCGGCTAAATACACATAATTACAGTAAACAGAGGATAGTTGCTGCTTCTTACTCTTCCGCTGACTTGTAGGTCAATATTCTGGATTCATGTGGTATTAAGACAAAAACAGTTGCCACAACAGAAAATTTTTACCGTGGTTGTGTTGTGTTTATTATCTCTGCCAACAGTGAGTAAAGCTACCAGGTAAAAATGAGGTAGGTGTTTGAGGTAATCCACATATCTCTCTACAACCATCTCTGCACAAAATCAATCCACTAAACACAGCTATCCTAGAAACTCTGGTCCACTGAGAAAACGTGCCCTTGAGCCCCACCCCACAATGCATTAAACATATCCACTGCATCTGCCACTGCTATATATATCTACATCCAGAACAGGACAAAATGATTAAGCTGACTCTTAATCCAGCCAGCCAAATGTTGCGTTGCCAGGTCAGCAGTAGTACTGCATTGCAGGTAAACATTTGCTCGTATTATGTTATGAAATATGGAACCTGATCTAAAATCCTGAATCACTATACAGTCATTTGGCAGATGCTTTTATCCAAAGCAATTTACATATGATAAGTAGTCATTTTAACCATAGCTATTACCTAACATGCATGTGTTGAGGGTGGGAGGAAGCCAGAGTACCCAGAGAGAACCCACACAAACATGGGGAGAACATGCACACGGAACCAGCGATCTTCTTGCTGTGAGGGCACAGCTCTAACCACTGCGCCACCATGCTGCTCTATCAGTTAAAATGATTGCCAATATAATTCAAGCATTCATTGAAACACAAAAAACACATCTTTACCTTTATGCTTCTCCTATTGCCTAACTTTTATTACATCTTTTCATGCAAATAACAGACTTTACTTTTGAGAAGTATCCTGTGATTGAGATGGATGCTGTAAAGATGAAAAAGCACGTGGGCCATTCAAATGCAGGATGTCATTTCTGTCCCTAGGAAATTACCCTGACACATTACCCTGTTACAACCCCAACTCTGTTAGGGGAAGGAGGCAGCAACATTATGACAAAAATAAAAATAAATGGTATGAATAAAAATGCTTAACTACCCAAACAACATGAACCAGGGCAAAACACCAGAGCAGGGTTACAAAATTCAACAAGCAAAAACCATCAAAAACTAAAGGTAAAACACCAAGTCACCAACACTTCAACGCTCTCTAATGCCAAGCTGTTCAAAATACACATACACAGCTACCCCGAATGTTCGTTACCGTCTGGCTTTGTAGCAGGTGAGCAGATGACTGGGCCAATCACTGGCGAGGTACTGCAGCTCCAGCCAATCACAGATGAGACATGGCGCAGTCAGATGCATGAGGAAAAACCAGCAGAGTTCCTGGTGTTTTACATACAACAGGACAAGGCCTGAAGCCGTAACCCTACCCGATTCATCTGGAACATTCCACATATCACATCATAACAAGAGGCAGCATGAGTTGGATCTCCTGAAGACCACGGGAAGACCCAAACTAAGCCCTCTCATTCATTTTTCAGTATCTTTGGTCCTAGTTAAAATATTATCAACTAGGTAAATCTCAGCAAACTGTCCTGTTACTTATATTATGCATTAATTATCAGTTCATTCTGAAAAAAGACATATTTGGTGAATCTCTAGATTGTGCTGAGTCTCCTCGTGCTATTAGCTAAAAACATACACATAATATAACTTCATGGCGTCCTTGATATTGTTACTAACTCGATGTGAAAAACTCAGTCCTGTTACTCATTTTATTAGTAAAACTGAGTATCAGTAACTGGACTGAACCGTATATTTCCATTTGCTGTGTGGAAGTGGCACCCATTCGGTGGAACGACCCATGAGCTGAAAGTAGCTGATTATGCATTTGTGCTGATACAAGATTAAATAGATCATTTTAATGAACAGCTGATTGAGCTGGTGAGAAAGTATGAGAATGTATTGTAATTTATCACTAAATATGAAATAACTGGGTCAATTTAGCTTGCACATAGATACACAGACATAGCCCCCCCAGAAATCCCCATGAAGAAAAGCCTCTCGTGGAGTAAGAATGACCTGACCTAAGCAAACTTTTTCTTGTTCTTGTGGCCTTGGGAGCAACAACAAGCTTCTTACTTCTCGTGGAGAATGTAAGACGCTTTAGAGCAGTCCTCGAAGAACACTATCTGGCAGGTTTTCAGTGTTTCCCTGGTGCAGCAGACCTGAATCGAATCAAATGGTTTAAACAGCTTTTTGTCAACTTCTTCATAATGTCCCATTAACACCAGTCAGGTGTGTTTAACCAGGGAAACAACAAAAACCTGCTTTACAGGCATCGAGAATCAGAGTTTGAAACCCCTGCTTTAGTGTAAAAGTCCAAAGTATGAACACACTTTCCCATTAAATCTGTTATGTCAGTGTATTCAAACCTTTTACTGGTGGTGTATTTTAAAGCTCTGCCCTGGGTACTCCATGTATAGCCCCACTGAACAGTAGAGCTATAATTTAGACTCCAATGTCATCGTGACAGTTCATGATGGACTCATAGATGGGGGGGGGGGGGGGACTGCTGACTCTTGGGTCAGCAGTCTGACGTCATGGCTTTACTAGTATTTCCTGTCAGCAGGTTGTTTTGGTGCCATGTGTTTCAGAAAGTGGCGAAACCAGCACCTGACCCCAGGAAAGATTAACCTTGCACAAGCCACCTGGTCTTTGTTTGTCCCAGCTACAGAGCCACCAGGATGAGAACACAGTGAATGATGTACAGTTTCCAGTCATGAGTATAAACAGTCTACTGCTATGCTACTGTAATTTCCTCAGCGCTGCTTAAATACTGTCCTCTTTTCTCGGCGCAGTAAGGCCTGTAATCTCTAGCGAGCGAGGTACACGATCTGGATGGTAAACACACAAGCAGACACGTGTCATAAAAAAATGAGAAAATGAGAAAAGAGAAGCAGAAGACTCCCCTCCTCTCCTCAGGCTTGCTGCCCCCTCATTAGCTCTGTAGCAGCAACAGTTCAGCTCTGTCACTCAGCACAGGCAGGGGTCCTCCATGCACACAAACACCACCATCCTTCCCTCAGTGCTCACTCTGCACACACCTGGTTTGGGTTTGTGGGGGTCAGAGGTGAGGCATAGATGGATCATTATCACAGGTCATACATGAGGCAGATGCTGAGAGTGGATGGCCAACACTTAACTGAAGTATGCACAGGGGATCCTGCAGCAGTTATTCCAGGCTCTGGGGTATAGGCCGCTCTCTTTTGATTGATGTGACTGGTTTGGCCAAATCTCAGCATGTATTTATTACTTATTCTCTTCTATCACCAGCTGATAAGACATGTCCCATGGAGAGGGATGGAGAAGTGGTTCATAGAAATACAACTTGTATTACAGCACAGTACAGATCCCCCATCACCTCAGGGAATAAACGTTTGGATATGAATGTGGACAGAAATGTCCCCAATTTGTGTTTAGGTTCTACCTTTACAGTTTTAATCACACACCACTACTAACAACAACATTGACTATTTAACCACATCGCAGTGTAAGGATAGCTGTAGAACGTAAATGCTGGTTTGTAATGTCTTTAAAGATTTTTATAATTAAATGAAGCGTATTTTCAGGACTAGGTCATGTCTTCTTTTATTTTTTCTGCTTTTTGTAATAATCCAGCAGGTCTTTTCATTCCCTAATAATTGAACGATGTTCCAAATTGTCCAAATCCCAGTGTATACGTTAGTCCTGGGCAGGTTGACCTGTGAAGTACATCACAATTTCACAGTTCTGTGTTTTCTGATTACATAACTGCTATTATTACAGTTTCACTCGGCTGATGGGCCATTTATTTCTCCATGTACTTCTCAAAACATAATATATCGTAGCTCTGCATGTTTTGAGAAATTATTCCCCCGACTCCTTCAATTAATCAGTTTGTGTATGTGAAGAACCTCGCCTGCACAGAGATTTAGATGATACTGTGATGGTAATTATGAGCCTGCAACATTTGGTAACATGCCTGCTGAAAATAAGCCTTTTTTTCTTATGTGGTCTGATGTGGCTGTTATTCTTGAACTTCTTTTCACAGAAATATGTGTAAATGTACTGTAATTTATGCCTGAGTTGTCTTTTTGTTGTCTTCCATGATAAAAATGGAGAAGTTATGGATTGTCAAGGGAGGTATTCAGCTGTGGCCTGTGGGACAGAAACAACACCCCATTTTCAGACAGCAGAAGTGGTGGAAGAGTCATGTGAAGAAGCTGATTAATGCCTGCTGAGTCGTACCTTCAAAGGAGAATTTAAAAATTAAATTCAACAATTGTGATTAAAATTCTTCATCTTTATTTATCCCAGAGGAAAATTATAATGTTGGAATTTTTTTCTTCCTTAAATGAACAAATGGAAAAATCTTCAGGGCTTTCCAGTGAACAGGATATTCTAGTTAATAACTCTGAAAATAATATGTTGAAGTCTATATCAGGTTCAGGGCTGCACGGTGGTGTTGTGGTTAGCACCACAGCCTCACAGCAAGTAGGTTAGATCCTCAGCGCAGGCAGTGGCTTTTCTGTGTGGAGTTTGCATGTTCTCCTCGAGTTTGTTTGGGTTCTTTCTACTCCGGCTTCCCCCCACCATCCAGATATTTTTGTATAAAATATCCACATTTTAGGTTGACTACTCATTTGAAATTATCCTCAGGAGTGAATGTGTGTGTGAGAGACTGGTTGTTTGTCTCTCTGTGATGGTAAATGGTCTTGTACTTGTATAGCGCTTTTCTACACATCAGTGCACTCAAAGCGCTTTAACACTATTAGACACATTCACCCATACGCTCACACAAACACACACACATTCACACACCGGTGACGCAGCACCGGGAGCAACTGTGGGTTCAGTGTCTTGCTCAAGGACACTTCGACATGTGGACGCCTGAGCCGGGATTTGAACCGCTAACTTGCCGGTTAGGAACTGACCCGCTCTACTACATGCGCCACAGCCGCCCGATGCCCTGTGATGGAAGGGTGACGTGTCCAGAGTGTACCTTGCCTCTCACTAGGATAGGCTCCATCTACCCACAACTCATCATTGGAATAATCTGTACAGATTAGGAATGATTGGGTGATTTTAACTAATTTATCCAGATGAAAATAATTGTTGAATAGTAGAAATATCATGTATTTATACCTACATTCAACCCCCCCCTTTTATTTGTGCTAAATCTGTTTAAAGGAAAGATTGGTCACAGAGTCCCATGTTGGTTCAAAACTACTACTCCATTAGTTATGAAGTAGATTGTTCGAGCCTCGGCTGGGGGGAGGTCCAACCAGGAACCTTTCTGTGTGGAGTTTGCATGTTCTCTCCGTGTTAGCGTGGGTTCTCCCCGTGTTAGC
>JBAMHV010000015.1:20799297-20812471 GCA_037177535.1 Pseudomugil gertrudae | reverse complement strand
CCGGCTTCCTCCCACAGTCCAAACACATGCACCTTGGGGATAGGCTGATTGGAGACTCTAAATTACCCATAGGAGTGAGTGTGAGTGTGTGCATGGTTGTTTGTCTATGTGTGATGGACCGGTCGACCTGTCCAGGGTGTACCCCTGCCAGTTGAAGCAGATGGCTGCCCTACCTGAACCGGGTTCTGTCGGAGGTTTTGTCTTCCTGTTAAAAGGGAGTTTTCTTTCCCACTGTTGCCTCATGCAGCTCAGGCTGGAGATTGGAGCTCGAGTTTATTTTAAATTAAACAGGACCGTTACACTTAAATGTTATGCCTTTAACGTTCCTAACATTGCATGTAATAAAAGTATGGTACTTAATATTACTTAATTAATAACTAGTAACTCTTAATGATATTCACATGTTGTGTGAATGTGACACGCAGCATTTATTACAAAGAGAAACATACACCCATGAAGCTGAGCCAACACAATAACCCAGTAACCTATGACCAGCAGCTGGATCCAGCGTCCGGTCCAAATTATCCTGACTTCATGTTATCCTCATTCATCTTGACCCGAGGCCTTCCCGCCATGCAGACGATGGTTATCTCATGTTTTTCTTTTGTTATATTAATTATATTTGCAGGGTTATATTACAGAAACAGCAGTAGGGTTAACAAAAGTGTAATTAAATGATCATCTGTCTTTATTGGCTTCGGTGATTAGTCAAAATCAGCTTGGAAAAAGAAAAAAAGCATATTTGAAATATGCTGAAATGCAATATTATGTGTCTCTGGTTTAGTATGTCTTTACTTTTATTATGCATGGAAGAGGACAAAAGAGCAGGAGGTGAACAGACACACTGACGTTTGCTATGACGCGCTCAACTTGCAATATTTACAGTTACATCTTTACCATTTAATCTCCTGTCTGCATCTGAGTGTTTATCTTCCCCTCTCTTAACACGAGTGTGTTTTATAACAGTCATCAAGCCATAAAAGGCACCCCTGCTTGCAAAACAGGAATCTGGTTATAAAATGTTTGATATGGAGCGCTACATTTTCACCAAATGTGGCGTAAATCATTGTCAAAGTAAAAAATGGGGACAGTAGGAGTAGAAAGAAAAGTTCAGTTTGAGCCAAGAAGGAGTGATTCGGCTATCATTACACAACACAGGTGTGTTTACTTTACAAGGCAGTGTTTTTGTGAGATTAGAACACTTCGGCAAACTAGACACGAGACTTATGGTCTAACCTGTGACCAGCTGACACATCCGCTGGGATCTCACTGCTGAGAAAACCAAATCTGAGACAACCACTGAACCCCCGAGACATGTGTGTGTGTGTTGACCTGCAGAAACGACTATAGAACAACACATGAGATCATCTTGACTCCCTCACTCAGAAGTGTTTTTATCAGTCAGAGCCCGCGGCAAACACACATCATCTCTCCAGATAGAGGCTATGAAGGAGGTAACCCTGAGACTGCTTTACTTATTTATGCAGCAATAGTCCCGGCTCTTTTCTAGAAGTTTGTAGGGATGTTAGTGGATATGAGAGAATACAGCGTTTGTTGTGAATCTGAGTGGGATTTCTGCGTGTGGAGTTAAGAAGCATTAAAATACCAGAATATCCTTACGGAGAACATTAAGTGTTCATTTTTATGATAAACAAGAAAATCAACGAATCCATTAAGGAACACTGTTTTGCTTTTCTTAATCAACTATTTACCATGGCAGCGGCCATATTGGTGCCACCATTTTTTCTACAGTGTCTCTGAATGTACAAACAACTATAAGTGTGAAGTGACAACCGTCTGAGCTCTAACACTGCAGTACTCACTTTGTTTGATAGAGGGCAGTGTTTAGGATAAGTAACACCTTATAAAACACAAACTGTAGAAGAAGACAGAAGAAATATACACAATGTTGAAGTAGTTAGTAGTACAGTCATGTTATGTTTGGAGGAATATTGGCCACTGTCAGCTGTGCTTTGTCATAGGCTGTGTCTCAATTCAGAGACTGCACACTTCGAAGTGCAAATTTGTTGACCGCATATGTCAGTGCTTTCCCAATTTGAAGTGTACTAAGAATCCACACTTCAAGTGCACACTCCATTTGGGGCCAAATTAGCTTAAAATAAAATTTACATATTATGTATCCTTCGCAGTCTCCAGTTACCCAGAATTCATTGCACGCCAGATAGAAGTGAATAAGCAGCAGTTCAATGTCTGCAAGGACGTGTTTTAAAAACATATATAAACATGCATTTGTCTCAGCAGACAAGCAGGGATGGCAGCGTGTCCCATAAACACAAATTAATTTATTACATGCGTCTGGCAAGGATTATTTGTCACGAGGAGAGCTCTTCTGGCCCGCCTCCTTCACATGTTTGTAATTTAGACACTCAGGTAAATGAAAATAAACAACATTGAAATATCTGGCTCCATTTTCTGTCACATAAAAGTATATTTTCATGTTTTTTGTGGAAGAATATGATCACTATATGGATAATTAACATAGCATATGAAGTTGACAGGAATCACAATACTGGGGCTATGAGTACTATGGGTAATTTTCCTACACTAGGTGGCTGTCTCATTTCAAACGGCAGGCACACTTTGAAGTGCGCAGACTATGAAGAACACTTTGTGACCTACATCCGTATAATTCAAAGTGTGCAGACCCTGACTTGGGACACAGCTATAGTTTTGGTTAGGGGTTGTGCAGTCTGGTCATGTCTACTGTTGATTTCCTGTTTTATTTTGTGGTTTCTTCCCACTTCTGTTGTATCCAGTGTTGCATCCTGTTCACTAGCTCACCTAGTTTGAGTTCCTCATTTACTTCACATGTTTCTTATTACTACTTAAGTGTATTTGGTTTCTCCTTTGTCAGATCATCCTTTTGTGTTCCTCTGTCTAGTCCTCTGTTCAGTCTCTGTACATGCATAGGTTATATTTTGGATTAAAGCTATTGCTCAGCATTTTGGGCCTTCACTTTCTGCAAGCCCCAACAAACTTATCATTGGACTCCAGCTTTATGCTGCACAACACGTCTCGAAGCAAAGGACTTTGGTCCTGGAGTATTGCATGCCGGTTAGAAATTCTGTCAGACATCATACTGCACCTGAACTGCACTGGAAACTGGGACTATCCCATGTCCAGGAAACGTCACAGGAGCCACCTGACGTAGTCAACACCTGCAGTTAGAGTTCATAAACTGCATGTCATTTTTGCACTTGAAGCATAGCTCTGTCTGTGGAGCTGTAATCAGAATAAGGTAGGGTTGATTTTTGGAGGGAACATTTTTTGTCAACATTTCAAATATAAATGTACTTTTGCCTTCCTGTTTCTTCAATGACAGCAGTCATTCACTGATCACTGAGCCAACAGATGAGGTTAAAAGGTCAAGCCACCTTGATACTATCAGTGTAATTGTATAATGTAAGACAATGCAGCTGTCACGCCTCTTAAATCTGTCCTTCTCCATCCACTTTTTATGGCAACCTTGTGTTAGGCAAGGCAAGGCAAGTTTATTTATATAGCACCTTTTATGTACAGGACAGCTCAAAGTGATTAGCATGTACAGAGAAAAGCACAGTCTTGTGGTGCACAATAATGAGATATCTAACTATTTAAATTGGCTTAAAGGGTCAAATTCTGTCAACATGTATTGCTTTGTACCATGTATATTTCATTAGTTGTCATAATTGTAATAATGAGATTCCTCTTTCTTTCTGAGCTGATTAATCTCTGAGTTAGAGACATCACCATGTTAAAACTTAGGCAAGAAAACAGAAAACCTCTCCCAAAACCATTTTCTATTTTTTTAAATCTGCATAATAATCTAATATTTACTCAACATTAACTATACAACAGATCTTTTTAAGCTCTTTAAAAAAAATGACAGTGTTTGTGTCTTCAGCCTTGAAAATGCAGATGAAGCTCTTAAAAAGTATCTGCTTGCTGCTGACAGGACCACTGCAAAATCACTTTTCAGCTTCCAGTCTGTAAATGATGATAAATAAAGATGAATGTAAAGGTTGCTGTGGGTTTTACCACACAGAGGAGGGCAGAGGGAGCAGGGGATACAGGTTGACTTCCCCAGCTGTAATTTTTGTTTTGTATTTTTCTAACCACAAAGTTCCCTTTAAAGTACAGGAAATATTCTCACTGCTCCCCAGAAAGGTACAACTCTGGAGTCCAGAGATTCTCAGGTTCAAGTGTTTTTTTTCAGATTGAACGACTGCTACTGACATGCGACATGCAAAAAGCAGATGAATCTGTGACGGGTTTGGAAACACAGATACCTGCAAGTCCACTTGGTTTGGAGTGAGAAAGATGAAAGGAGTAGGAAGATCTAAAAAAAAAGAGACTTGTCAGTGAACTCTGCATCCTGAGAGAGACTGTCGGCTCTTTCATTTCAACAGGAAAGCAACAGAAGAGCGGAGCGGGAGAGTTTGTCCCACAGAGAGAACTCAGTCAGCAGTTTGTGTAAAGTATCAGAGAAGAATCTCTGCCCTTTCCCTTCCCTCTCAGTACCCCTAAGGGCCAAAAATATGCCACGTCTGCACACCCCCAAAGCAGCAACACAATTTACTTTAGAGTCCTCTACACTGAGAGTTTTGCAATTTTTTTTAAATCATCTGTTGCATCATTATTGTGTAACAATTGTGTAACACCAAACAGCCACATCTGCACATAGTTTTTTGATTAGATACACTCCTTTTAGCTGTATTCCTTAGTTTTGGACCCTAGTTTGAACTACTGATTACTGTTACTGTGGCAAGCAGGGCAAGAAGAATTCATTCATTTAAAATAATGTGAATAGCTGTATTTAGGTTGCAAAATCTGTAACAATGACAGAAAAATGTAGAGTTTTATCAGGCTATAAATAAACTACAGAGATTGTGACACACTGTGCTAGTATATAGTGTATAATTGGTGTACATGAGTACAGTTTTTCATCTCATGCACAATGCTGTTGCTGTGATGGTTACATAAGGAGCAGCTCTTCCTATAGACAGGCCTGAACACTATTCATTTATGCTAGGCTTGACTTTCATATCCCAAATAGCACCTTTATGCTGCAGGATGTTTATTGTGTGCTTGGTCCTAAAAAAATATCCCTGCATTAACAGCTGAGGAAGATGATTTCACTACGTCTTTCATTTTGTGATGCAAGTGCAAAACAGCTGCGTGATTATGTTGCATTGACCTCATCTGAACCCAGGAACACACAAAAATCTTTATAAACATGGTCACAAAATTAAAAGAAAATAACCCTGTGAACTGCTGATAGATTAGAAAATAATTAATTTTCTATTATTGTTCTTTTTGTGCTTCGATTATTATTTCAGCCTATTTCATCACAGGCATGCAAAGAGCTGCACAAGCTTGCAGTCAGTCATATCTGCATGCTGACCCATCCACTTGTACTCTAAACATGCATTCATTCATGCGCAGACACAAACACACATGCACGAACAGGCCTTTGAGCAGGATATGGCCCCTCCAGGTCTAAAGCCCTGTTCTGTTTTTGTTGGCGTTGAAGGCAGCAAAGCCTGCTGGGGGATATGCAGCAGCTCAGTGGCCAAACAGGATCGGCTCTGGCTTCAGTTCAGGACATACAGAAATACACACAGGACACTTTTTAATCCATCCTCATGTCTGAAACCCTGAAAGTGGACTTTGTGCTAATGTGCAGGCTGAGTATGAGGAGGAAGGATGCTGCACGTTCACTGCACAAGGCCACCCAAACTGTGCGGCCTGTATGCCCTCATCTGTTGGTAGGTGCTTGTCCCGTTGGTACAACTCTGTCTGACACATGACTGCCTCATGGAAGGAAACACATGGACAGTAGGACAATAGACAGTTGCAAAAGAATCTGTGGCAAAAAAACACAGATGCAAACAGAGACTCCACCTTCCTCTGTGTTCAACTCAGCTTTCATTCTACGCAGCCTAGAAAGCACTGTTTGCTTTTATCTTTTACTTATCGGTTATTTATTGATTTATTTTATCAATATATACATCCTTCCTATTTAGTTATATTTTTCTCATCCTTTATATCCTCTCTTTTTCATGTGATCTGTTTGACCTATCATCTTTATTACAGCATTAATCCCATTTTATCTCAGAGTCTAGTGGAGGATGGTAGTAAAGTCAATATGTTAACATGCAGAAGTGGGTAAGCCGCAAATATTGACAAGATAAGACATTCAATCAGTCAGGTGATTCAACTGCACACATTCTGCACAGCAGCTTAAAAAGTGAAGCTGTGAAGTAACATGGTGGACCCAGAATTTGCTCTCAGGGTGTGCTGGTACCAGGTACACAGTGACAGAAAGATGGAAAGCTGGCTTTAAATTCAAGTGTGTTAGGGAAAAGTCAACAAATCAATGAGTCTAAAAAAGAGATGCACAACTCATCCACTATTCTGCAGAATCGGCTACTATTCTGCAAGTTTTAGATGGATCCCTTCTCCAACACACTATAATCAAAGGACTGGATTCCCTTGTCCACATGCTATTCAGCTCTACAGAGGCCTGGTTTTGAAGAAACACATAAAAAGGTGCAGATTAGTAGCTTTTGACCAATGGACTTAGCGTAACTGATGTAAAGGGATATAATATTTAAAAGACACCTGCTATAACATTACAGGGTCCCTCTGGGATAAAAGATTTAAAGCATTTTGTGTAAAAAAAAAAAAAAGAAAAAAAACCTTTCATTTGTTCATTTACAACTTTAAAATATTAAATGGTAAACATAAAAAAAAACAAAATCACATGTAACAAGCCTCTCATGCAAACAATCTAAAAAAAACATACTAAAATATAAACAACTTCTCAACAAGACCTTAAAGTTTAAAATGGTAGTAAATAAAGATCTGTTTTTGGTGGCTTTTTGGCTTCTCCTTTGTTCCTTTCTTTGTTTGCATAGGTGCTTTTCACAAAGAAAAAGCAGAAGATTAGCAAACGGGAGGCAGGTACAAGCAAGTCCATCACAGGCTCTGCCTCTTTGTTTTATTGTTGTTTTTATGTTGTGTACTGTGCCTCACTAACCTTTGGTTCACATTGAAGTGCTCTATAAATTACACCGATATAGCTGCTGTGCTACTACATCACAGCTCTTGTCAGTCATAAATTATCCACAGACACAAAGGGAATCCAGGCTGATGTTAAAGAACTCCACATTGTGATGAAACGAGGCCAACATTGTAATTTTCTGCTGATTTTTGTCCTTTTTGTGTACAATGTACTCAAAAACTCGACATGAGCTCATTAATAAACAGACCCTTGTGGGCCACCATGTTTATGAAGGGGACTAGAACTAAACTGTTATGGCTCCAGGCCTTGGACTCTTGCATGCGTCTGATAACAACCAGGGAATGGCTGGCTTCTCAACACACACTGGACTCTGCCATCACCCATCCACGATTGTCTGAATCTGTGATACGTTGCCTGTGATTGGCTCAATCATGTATGACCTATGTACACCTTTAACTTACACCATTTACTTTTCTGTCTTTAATGTTACTGCCCCTTTCTGCTGGCAGAGGTAGGCTTGTAACAAAACCCATTTAATCATCACAAATCTGTGCAAGGACACTAGATTAAATGCTGACATGCTGTTTAATCAGTACATTACGAATGTTACTTCTTCTAAGTAACTACTATAAAGTCCCTCCAACTAGCAATAAGTTCTCTCAGGATCAGTAAATATAGTAAGTAGAGAGCTAAGAACAAAAGTCTAGGAACAACTATTGATATGGTTCTGTCATCTTTAGTTGTAATTGCACGATCAGCAGACTTTCTGCAGCCACGTGTTCCCACAAACAGCCATATGCAGAATGATCTATGTAGTGGATGGAGAGCCATTGCAACTGAGTTAACAATGAAATGACATGAGAGTACTTTGCAGATTTTGTTTGGAGCCTTGCAGCGGTGTTCTGAACAACTTAAAGACAATCCAGGGATATTTCACTCAGACAAATAAACAGTGAATTAAAGTAATCTGTATGTTATGAAATAAAAGTATGCAGGATATTATGCAATTTTTTTTGTTTTTAGATTTGGTTTAAAGGCCCTGTGATGGACTGGCGACCTGTCCAGGGTGTACCCCGCCTCTCACCTGGCTCCAGCCCCCCTGCGAACCTGTTCAGGGAGAAGCTGGGATAAAAATGGGATGTCTCCTTAGGTCTCTTTAGGTCAGGCTTTAAGGGGTTAAACTGAAAATGTGTTTTTACCCAGCAGAGTCTGAACCAAGATCTGGACCTTATTATGAAAAATACACACCATCAATGTCATTAAACAAACTATCAGCAGTTCATTTATGCAAAAAATTAATTCATTGAGCACAAAAAGCAAGTTTTTAACCTTTGGTTTGGAAATCATAAGTATAGGAATTATATGCTTCTCTCTGTGTGTCAAAACAACACTGCTAAAACACCATTAATCAGATTTATAGAGGAAGTCCCATGTAAACGTGGTCATTGAAATGAGCTTAGTAAATGTAAGTGTGCCGTTAAAACAAGACTTTTGGTGTCAAAATTAAATTAGAACAAACCTATTATAAGAATAAACTTGATTAATCTCATAGGTTTGCTAAAATTGTGCTCTTAATGAAAGAAACCAGATATGACAGCAAAACAACTTTCCTTTTTTAATACTTTGACTCTTCCTCTATGTCCCCATTCAGTTTCAATGAATCAGAAGCTACCAGCAGCTTTTTGTTGGAGCTTTGAAGCTCTGATCTGGCAACAGGTTGCTAAGCATCCACTCAGTGCAAAGCCTTAACACGGACGTGTTTTGCCCGGAGATGCCTTTTGAAGTGTAAATAGATGAAAAGCTTAATAGCAGCAATAAAGCCAGGAAAGAGCGGAGCAAATGCGTGATTAATCTTGAAGCGTCCAGGAGAAATTGCTTCAGAATGTTTTGTCTTTGTGCTGGTAAACTCAGGTTGGATCGTCATGAAAGAATCCGGATCCAAATGAAACAAACACAGCAGCACACACTGAAGACGGTACACACACTTCGCCACAACATTGTGTATGCTATTACAACTTAGTGATGTTCTAAAATGTGTGTGTTTAGCATGTACGTGTCTTTAAATGAGTTGGCACACACTGTGATTGGGCTTGTGTGAGGCTGTGGGGTGTAACGTAAGAAAGGCCTGTTAATAACTAACAGACCTGTGCAGCTCGTGGCCATCGAGAAAATGTTTATTTTGATAGATAAGCCAAGAGCAACCAGCTGGTTTGAGTTGGGAACAATACTGGAGATTCAGCCGGCATCTGGTTTTGATTTCGCCCTCCCTCTTCCTATGATTCTCAATCCCCTTTCTCTGTCATCCTCCTTTCTCTCTTCACAGGCTGCTGTTGCCTGTGTCTTCATTTCCTGGGTACCCCCCCCCATTCCCCATCTCATCCCTCGTGTTATGATCATTCCCTCGATCCCATTTTTTTAAATGTGATCTTTGCTTACCCCACTTCCAGCCCAGGAGAACTGGAGCTGATATAGTAATAAATCCCTCATTCAAGTGCATCGTGTTTTACTGCTTCAGATTAATAGAACAGAGAAAGTTGTGTAATCCCTGAGTTATTGGTCTTTGTGTTGCATTGTGAGCTCGAGCAGAGGTACATATTGGCCCCTGTAGCTTACAAGTCCTACTTATCTGTATGGGACTTGATGAAAAGGGCTAATATAAAAGACTTTGCACCTATTTACTGAATATAGAAGCTTTCTATCTGTACAGGTTGATATTATGCATTAAAAGGGCATATTGCAGCCAGATGAACACTGACTGTGGCTGCTTACTTGCATCTGAGGATGTTTGTGTATGCATGGCACACAATGTCCAGCTTGCTCCTCTGTACTTTTGCTGTAGTACTGTTGACTTCTAGTGGCCTGAAAAGCTTCAGCTTCTTTTGTTGACTCCATGCAGGCTGTGGTCTAACTCCTCTCAGTCCGTGGTCGGCCTGTGGCCTCCTCACACAGGATCTGCTTAAGTTGTTTTTTTCCTTGGTTTCCTGCTTCAAATCTGCACGCACACATGAGCACAAACATTTAGGCTCAAGAATACATGTGGACATGCAAGCATGCACATCGCAACTGGGAGGTGAAGAAGTTTGGTTTTGTGGGAAACCCATGATTTTTATGAAACCGTGTTTTTATTGGATACTGTGGTGATGCAGACAAATCCCTGAAAAACCAGCATTCTTACTGATGGAATTTCACAAAGATTTTCTCCCTCATTAGTTTGTAGTTTCAATGTTTTGTCAATAAAGTGAACTTGATCGTTTTGGTCAGCTTTGATCCATGAATAAAACATCCTTATAACTGGGAGTGGTTGGGATATTTAGGAAATTTTCTGCAGACTTTTATGATCCTCACAGGATGAAGCTCTTAATTTTTTTTTTTTTACAAAAGCTGCAAGAAGTATGTGTATATTTGTAAAAACTTTAAGCAAATGAACAGCTTTGAAATCTTGATTGTGTATTGACCACTTATGAATGATAAAACTCTACTTATAGTTGAAGTCAAAACATTATTTCTCATCCTGTTTTGTTTGTAATGTTTTCATTACAAAACATGACTGATCTATCAATTTGTCCTTAGCTGCACTAAACCATCTTGCAATTTGCAAATGCTAACATGCTAGCATGCTGAGGCTTTTACTGTTGTAATGCTATGTGATACAGGCAGAGGTGAAAACAGAAAATGCACAACAGATTCAGCATTAGGACCAAATGGGTTTATTAAATAGAACAAAAAATTCAGATTTTTTTAAATCTGCGTCCAATATGTTCTCATACAAGGTTAGGTAAGATAGTTATTAAATTCCCTGCAGCTTTTTGCTTATCGTATATTAATTATCATCATAAACCTGATAGACATTATACCATCAAATGAAAGCCAAAGCCAAACTATCAGACTCTTCTTATCCTTTTAAACAATATTATTCATAGCCAGATAAATGTTTGCTTTCTCCATTTCACAATAGATTGTTGAAGGTTTTTTCAGTTCATGGGTGTTTGAGTTGTGAGTGTTCATTTTAGACATTTGTAGCTATAGGTAATTAAATTAAATCTGATCAAATCCAAAGTTGATTAATATGGATGACAGTGTGTATGTAGCCCAAGGTTCTACGCAAATACACAGGAAGACAACAGGAGCTTGCACTCAATACATGGAGGCCACTTTGTGGATAGATGATCTTTATATGCCCTTCAAATAACCACGAGGGTCTGTGGAGGGATCAGTCAGATCCGCAGGAGTTAGTACTGCAGCAGTATCGCATGAATAGAACAATCTGGAAAATGGTTTTATCATTATACTAATGTGGAAATGAAACATTCTGGCAATGTTTGTATTTTTATAAAACCAATCTCAGTCCTTTTGAGTGCCACCCATCCAGCAGTAATGCTGCTAACACAGAACAACCTTAATCCTAACAATCAGCTCCAGAGAAAAACTAAACAGACCAAACTTACTTAATGCAAACAAATGTTTGTTGAACGTTGTTGTTTTCTGTTAAAGTTATTCATTTTTTCTTTCTTTTCTCTTTGTGAAGTGAAATACAATAGCTTGCAGAGAGCAGAAAGAGAACCAGTGAACCAGATTTTGGCAACCATGAAATCAGAGCGTCAATCCAACATGAAGGGAACTGACGCTGACAGGCCAGGAGCAGCAATTCATGCCTTGATCCATACTGTTGCAACATTAGTGTTTGACACTAAGGCTCAGGCTGTCAGCTGATACACTTTGACATTTACACATCGAGGAGAAACGGTTCTGGCAACAGTAATCTGCTGTGTGTGTGTGTGTGTGTGCTGCTGAGGGTTCAGCCTAACTGTAGCATTACCTCAGGGACTGGAGAATTAGATTTAATCAAAGCCACATTTCTGTCCTGAAATGATTGTTTGATTGCTTTGAATTAAATCACGTTTTGGGTCGAAGTCGTGACAGAGTCAAGTCAGACAAACAGCCCTTTAGTCACAGCAACACAAACACACACATGCACACAAAATAAGCAACAAACCGTGTTTCTCAATCTGTGTTGTATTAGGTCACTATTGATCACCGAATCTAGAATGAATATGAGTGAGGGAGTTTAGAAGGGGAAGAACGGGGGGAGATGTGAGGTGAGTGCACCTCTGGTTTGTTTCGTGAGAACTTGTTGTTTGACAGAACAAAAAAAAAAAACACTTTCAGCCTTTCCAGTGTTTGTTTTATGTTCTTGGCTGCATCTCTGCTCAGCCAACTAAACCCCCCTCCCCACTGTCTCCCTCCTCTAAAACCCCTCTAACACATAAATTACACATATGTGCACACACATTCATACATTTTAATCTGTTTATCACACATAATAATAAGCAATGAGATGAAGAGCGACATCTTCCTCTTCTAGTGAACAATCATTTGATTCTAATTGAATCCAGATTTTATGTGGATGTTGTTACTCTGACAGATATGTTCCAATAATGTTACCAAAGAGCAGTTTTATAAAACACAAGATAAATAAATTTCCCTGCTATGTCGATGACACTCTGCTTTACTTATCACTGAAACCCAATGAAACAAATCAGTTATTCATACTACAGGCTTGTCTTGGAGACATTATGGCCTGACAGAACTTTCTTCTTTAAACTGGAAACAATAAAGTAATCAATTGCACACATGTGAGAGATTCTCTGGGAATATACTTTTGCTGAATGGTCTCACATTGGCTTCAAGCATACGGAGAAGAACTTTGTAGTTTTTATCCTTCCCTCCTCATGTCAGAAAGGTATTCAGAAGAGCTTTTTTTTATTTTGGGAGCATGTTTGATATCAGGAACAGTTTGTTCCACTGTGATGTGAAAACATGTTTTATCTATTCAAGGCTCCATTAGTGTAATGTCATTTTAGCAGGCTCTCCAAAGTCTTCTGTTAAATCCAATAAATTGAATCAAATCAAATCAAAGTGTATTTGTATAGCACATTTCACACGCAAAGTCACACAAAGTGCTTTACATATTAAACAGGTCTCTTTGGTATTAGCATCCCTTCACTTGCTCCCTGTTCAAAAAGAATTTTAAAATTCTCAATACTACAACACATTTTACACACACACACACACACACACACACACACACACGGGTGATCTGCGTAAGAGAACATAGCGACACACACCACCACGCGACGAACCCTAAAA
>JBAMHV010000015.1:20737030-20754623 GCA_037177535.1 Pseudomugil gertrudae | reverse complement strand
TATGGCAGACCCACAGCAAATACTGTGATGTAATAGATAAAAAAACATAATAGAGAAAATTAAACAGACTGAAAAATGACCACAAAGAATATAAAGATATATGCACAGCATCAGGAGGGAATACATTTACATTTTCTGCATTCCTAAATACTTAAAAGTGCACAAAAACATGTTTTTAAAAAGTGGATTTTGCATAATATGTCCTCTTTAAGGAATACTTTGTACCCTTTGTAGTACCCTATAAACTATGTTTATGTCAATGTTCTTGTGCTAGGTATACAAATGCATGAGGCTTTGGAAAGTTAAAGTGAACAAAGCATACAAAATGCACATACCATTCCAATTTCTAAAGCGCTTTTAAAAACAACAAAGTTGCTGACCAAAGTGCTGTACAACAACATAATATAAAAACACACATAAAACGGCTTAAAACACACTCCTGCCTAAAAGCCAAAGAATAAAAGTACGGTAAGTTTTTCAACATTAGAAAACAGCAAAAGTAGCCTGTCTAACTTGCAGGGGGAGACCATTCCAGGGTTTTGGAGCTATGACTGAAAAAGCTCTGTCTCCTCTAGATTTTTTAACGTGTCTTAGGCACAGTTAAAAGCATCTCGACATGTATATGTATATATGACAAATACATGTAGCTTACCTTCACTAAGTATGAATGAGGAGTAAATGAAGGGTAAATCTATCTAAAGTGGGATGCATGAAAAGAGCTATATGAAACCACTACGTTATGACAACATACTTTCTGTTATCATGGACATAAAGCAGGCGTATGTGTGTATTATGTTGACTTGATGTTGCGATGAGACAGATGCAGACCAGATGCACCTAAAAATACTCAGCAACATCGTAGCAGTGTATGTGCCAGCTGTCAGATGATCCTGTTTTGTGAGTAAATGTTGTGAAGGAGCACAAATCACAATCCTTATACTCTATGAAGCGTTGATAGAGATACAAGACATTTTCCTCATATTATGTAATATGGTACATCTATGACAGAAGAAAGGTTTAATTTGCAGTTGTTCAAAATGGTTTTTTTCTAAATTATTGGATACATGTCACATGATATCCAGTAAAATCACTTCAAATGTTTCAAACATACATTTCTACAAACTGTATAATGAATATATAAGTGATCTTCACTTTTAAAGTATACTTTTAAAACATGTTTCCTTCTTTGCAAACACTCTCAGAGATACTCTAGATGTTACTTCTAAGTCTCGGGCTTAATGGATATGTCAATCCTGAACAGCTTTAAAGGTCTTTGGAAAATTCATGCACGTGCATTAAGGCAAAGCTTTATTCCAGACAACAAACTGATTTATGTGGCAGCCAGCAATGTAAGCAAACCTCTCATCAGGCATGACTCACAGAACTGAAAATCTAAAGGAGACGTTAAGAGGAAGCTGTCGGCTATCGCGGAAGGAGGAAGAAGTCGCGGATGTACCCCCGCCAGTCACCTGGCACAGCCATCAAATCGACTCACAGTGCCAGGAACTATGTGACTGCCTTTACAGGCTATCACAGGACCATGTCCCCTCTAAGTCTATAAATAACCCTCTCTATGAGTCTATTGTTGCTGGAAGGACTTTCCAGGACCATCAAGACCCCCGATTCAACTGCAACAACATGAAAAGACACTTTCACCTCATTGACTGGCCGTGTGTTTGTGCACTGGGAGCGTCAGTGGGTCTGCCCTGCAGGTGGGGGTTTGTCTGAGTGGAGCTCATCATATTGGGGGATTTAGCAGATGGTGTGAGACAGGACAGGAGACAGAGTCTGCTTGACAGGATGCTTCCAGCGGGGGTCAGGTGGATGATATTACAGAGTGCTGTTTACTGCTTTAAAGATAGCTATCATGGCACAGCACTCCAACCGGAACCTCTCCGGTCTTTTTACACAAACACTTACATCCCTTCAGCCCTCTCGCTTTCGTTACAACTGCCAAATCTATACAACACAATGTGCTTTTCTTCATCAGAAACGGCTGAGTTCGCAGCCTTTGTTTTCCCATTAGTCTAAATGTGAGGCTTGAAAAAACATGCTTCCATTAAGTTTGTTCTGGGTGCACTGGAACATTGTAATGGCTGTTTGTTCAGTCTTATTGAGCATTTGAATTTCCACTTGCACTAATTGGCCTCCCTTTTCCATCTTGTGCCAGTAGCTCCTGAACTCTAACTAGTTTACTCAACTTGGTGTAATTATAATAGCATTCACTAGATGGGAGTGTTGTGGCCTTGCAGGCTTGCTGTGTGCCTGCACATAAATAAGATGAGTAGGTGTCACCATGGCAGACCTAATACATGATCAAATGCAACTTCACACTGAAAACAGTAATAGTTGATGGCAACTGAGTGTGAGACACGTCCTCGCCTGACTCTCCTGAAGCATTCGTGAATGTTGTGAAAAACATTCTCCTTTCAGCCGGAAGGGTTTTGTGGTACATGTGACAAAATGAAGAGGAATCTGAATTACAGCCACATTTATAATAATTTCCTTCTCCCAACCACCCGCCCCTCGAAGCTCCTCTGTCCCCCCTGTGAAAGTCAGAGAACTGCAACTGAACTCTGTCTCATAAGCCAACTGCGTTTCTTTCAGATCTGCTGGTGTTTGTGTTTTGTAAGCAGATGGAGGGTTGGTTATTAGAGGTTCTTTCACACTCTTCAGAGCTCCAGCCTGTCTCCTCTAGACTGCTCTGGTGGGGATGTAGGCCAGGATGAGCCTTTTTTGTGGGAATCAGAGATCTGTTAACAATTAAAAGATGCTGCAGTGCCAAACTGTGAGAGAATGCCGTTTGTGTCAGTATGATATTTGTATGTGAATGTAAGTGTTGCTGTAGCATAGAGGATATCGGCGCATGTGCATTTAGGTCACACTTTTTTCTGTTAATAAACTAGTGTTTTTAATGCTGTCGGGGTTGTGAATGGGGCTCTATTAGCCACCACAATCAATCTGAAAATCCTCTGTAATTACTTTAATCTGGGTTCATCCCTCAAAAACCCTAATCCTATCTGGACTGACCATGAAACATGGTGTCCCTCACATCAGTACTGGTTTCACAAGAACTGAGGCATGTGACAAAGTGTTAATCAGGACTGGCTGATTTTTGCTGAACAGGCCTCCTGGAAGCAGAAGAAATCATCTTTAAGTCAACAACAGATGCTCCTTTGAGAGGTTAGTTATATTAGCACAGACTGAATGATGAATCAGTTCATTTCAATAACTTAAATCTAACAGACAGACTTTTTTTATAGCTCTGGCATCCATCCATTTGATCAAATTGAAAGAAGCTCCAAATTACAAACTAAGTAAAACAAGAATGGAGTTGCTCTTACATTTTATGAACCCACATTTTATTCCCAGTAGAACATAAACAACATATCAGATGTTAAAACGGAGACAGTTTACCGTGTAGTGGAAAATATGAGCTCAGTGTGAATTTGATGGTGGCAGCACATCTTGAACATGTTGGAACTGAGTTTATTAAAAAGCCAGAAACAACATTGGCACAAATAGATCAGTAACATGTCTGGATGCTAAAAGAACATCCAAAGAGTCTCGTAGATGTAAAGATGGACAGAGGTGCACCAGTCTGAGACAAACTGTCTCAAACAATTTCAGAAAAATCTTACTCAATGTAAAATTGTAAAGCCATAAAGAGAGAACATGGAGGAATCTCTGTGTGCTGTGTGTTCCTCCCCCAGTTTGGACTTGCAATTGCTCTCTCACGCTATCGCATGCTTTTTATGCTTCCTCTTCACACATGGACAAAAAAGATCCGTCCTATTGGCCTCATGGTTCCTCCATCCAAACTCATTTGCAAAAGATGCTTTTGCATCCTTCTCATGTGCATTATCTCTTCCCAAAGTTTGAGAATATGAGGATGTTTCGCATGCTTTTCATTTACAGTTTTACTTTCTTTCAGTGAAACAAGGTGTAATGCTTTGCTTTTACGTGTATGGGTCTGGGTTTGGTCTCTGAATGGTTAAACACACTTGTTAGTGAAAAGTCAGCCTCTGTGGTGTGACTGTCCTCTCTATTTATGTTGGGCTGTTTAATCCGTTGGTCAAAAGACGTGCTTAAACCAGCTACCGTAGTTATTATTACAGCAATGTGTCACAGATTGGGTGGTGAGGGGAAGTGATGTGACATGCAGAGTGTGTGTTCCTCAGACATGTTCATTCTAAGCATGAAGGACATTTTCCTCATCTCTTTTGATGCCATTTCATGAATTAATTAAATTTGTCCAGCGATCAGCTGAGTAACATCTGGATAGGGATTTTGTATACAAACCACATTTGCTGTGTTCCTGTAAAAATAGGCATTTCCTGCTGCTTAAATTTAACATGTGCATTTAATTTCCTAGAACACAGGAAACAGGAAGCTCCGGACAGGAACAGAACGCAGTAGTATTTATTCCACTCTGAGCGTCTGATCCATCTGAATGGGAAAAGTGTTTAGATGCTGTAAGCAGACATTTCCACCCACATAAAGATTATTTTTTCATTTTCTTTTCTAATTTCTCACCATTTCCGACCTTGTTCTAGTCCCCTATCTGTTCTGTAATCCACTTATTCCAGAACTCTGCTTTGACGTTTATAGATTTGAATTTTAATTGATTGAGGGGGAGAACAGGAAATGGTAATGTGCATGCATCCTCCTCAGAATGAGATTATCACTCGTTTTGTGCAGTCAATTTATAATTTTTCCATCGCCCACACACCTTCGTGGTTCTGAACTCCTCAGCAGCCCTGGTGAACACATAGCATGTTTGCAACTACAATAATCTGCTTAACTCCTACCCATTTTCACATGTAACTGAATTAGATTCTCTACTCCTTTCAGGCTATAGTCCCAATTTTCTGCTCTGTTCACTCAGCAGAACATGAAGCAGGACTCCCAGACCTAAAGGGGTTCGCACGTTTGTTAGTTCAGGAGACTCTCCACGCCCTGCATCCCTCTCTTTCTCTGTCTCCCTCTTTTCCTGTGGAAATGGGATCATTTAGAACGAGAGATAAGCTGAGTCGACGAGGTGAGTGAAGGCTTTTTGTGTGAAGTCTGACGCAAACAGGGCTTCTTTTCCTGACAGCGCCCTGGGCTCAGTGAGACGGGGGCGGGTCACAGGCCAGACTGAGCTACTCTGTGCATTTTTTTTGCACCTTCCTTTTCGTATTGCTTTTTTCCTCTGTGAGACATTATCTCAAATGACAATTTTTGACAAGTAAAGGCTGGCAGATAAACCGCAGACTCACTATTACTCCCTCTGGTGCCCTTTTGATCCTTGATGCACTTAATGTTCAGGGAGGACGAGGTTGCCACAACTTTATCTGACAGCTTCTGTCTTAACTTATCGTTTCATAGCGTCTTCTCATTATTCATGCCACCTCTATTGCACTTCCCTTCATGTCATCTCTCATTAATTTTCAAAAATTGCACATGAAATATCAAAAGCAAATTTCTTCTCTAACCAACGTCTAAATAATAATAACTGGACTAGAATATTTCCATCTTGCTCACTGGTTGTGGGCTAAAACAGGAGGAGGGGAGTAACCTTTGACATTGTAGGTATTGAGTCTTTTCTAACTGAATAAAAAAAACATGTGGAAAATGATGACTTTTTTATTTTTAATAATTTAGGTGATTTAGAAAAGTTGCAAAACTAGCATGTAATATCCTAGTTTTTAAAGGTGTTTCCAGAAAGACTGAATAGAACAAAAATTGTCTGTTAGGTTTGTTTTTTTTCTACTCTCATGGACCAAAGCAGATCAGTGTGGAAACCCTGAAAAAGCAAATGGTGATACAAATATTACTTTTTAAAGAAAATAATCTAATAATTGAAAGTCTGCTGTAAGTATCTGTTGGGACAAACATTTCCTGTAAGCATTGATCGTTCTGCACATCAGCCCGGGGAAATTTGACCCATTTCTCTGTACAAAGCAGCTTCGACTCTGGGATGTTGGTGGGTTTCCTGACATGAACTGCTTGCTCCAGGTTCCACTACAACATCTGTACTGAATTAAAGACTTTGACTGACCCATTTCAACCCACTAACTTTGATCCTGTTCAACCATTTTTTCCGTAACTTTTGCTTTTGTTTGTTGTTTTACTGCTTGACTTGCGTTTAATTGTGATGGAAGTCACAGACACGTATCTTGACATTTTGCTTTATAGCTTGCAGGTTTGGAATCTGTGGTTCCATAAGTCATGCAGAACCATTCTGGGCAGGGATGTGGAGAAAAAAATCTACCCAAACCATATTATCACCACCATCATGTATCACAGCTGGATTCCTGTGATGCCCATTATAAAAAGCTCTTTCTTTCTGGTTTGATCACACATTTAATACCAATCCACAGACAAAAAGCAGTGATTTTTTTCATTCAGCTGTTTTATAAAATGACGGTATTCTTGTGACTTTTAATACTTTTGCCTCTGATATGAAACTCTGAATAATTTCACCAATAAAAAAAAATACATATGAGCAAATATTTCCACCTCATCTGTTTATTTCTCATTTGAATCATCATTGCCTTAACTTTAGGGTCAGAAATAAAGAAAATGTGTGAATGTAGGCCTGTCATAATAAACAATAAGTCAATTAATTGCATGATAAGAAAAGTTTGCATAAGTTTGTCGACCACAATAATTTTCATTTGTTTCTCTCTGTCTTTAACAAAGACAGGATGAAAATTCTCTATGGTGCATCATCGTGTAAGAGACCAATTCAGAGGCGGTGGTGCCTTTGCCACAAGAATTTACACATTTGTCGTCCAAGTTCACGAGGAAAAATTGAGATTTAGAAAGAAATAAAGTTATACGAGCATAAACGGGGATGGCTTGCTCTTGGCACATCAGGTTAAATTGTACATAGAAGCAGAGACATTACCCTGAAGCCTGAAACCCTGAATAAACATCTACTTTGCACATCAAGCTAAATGTTCTTTAGAAATGAATGTTTGTTGATTGTTGAAAAAGTGAACTTAGCATTATGATGGCATTTTAAATTTATTTGTGGGAAATGGTCTCAAAATGACATCAGTCGCTCAATGCAAAATGATCGTTTATTACAATAATTTCCGAGACATCATCGTGACAGGCCTAGGTAAAGGTTGATGAAGTTTCCTCCATCGTATCAGTGATGCTGCTGCCATCACTCATGAGCGGAAATGTTCAGTTAACAAGCCTCATTTCTCCAAAGTGGTGGGCCTTCTGGGAACTGGGCCAAATTAAATATAAACACACAGAGTGCTCACATAGATACCATCAGAACACACACACACATTATAACACATACTAAATAACAGCTAAATTAGAGACCTGGGTGGGTACACGCTGTGCACGCATACAGGTTTGCACTGATGGATGGTGTCATCTGTTTATAAGTGAGTGTGTGTCAGCTTTGAGCTTGATTTGTAGTTCTTTTGGTTGAATTATGTGTTCCCTGCATGCAAAGCATGCCAGCCATTTTCTTTCTCCACAGCTGATGCCCACCCATCTGTGTCAAATCTCACTCCTTGTCCTCATCATTGCTTTCCTTTTCCATTTCGCCCCTCTCTTTATCCACACAGGAATGTATGATATGTGGCTCAGCAGACGGGGTGTGTAATATTCCCGCTGAGCACTGGAGAGAAGGCCAGACAAGGTGGTGAAAAACAACCCCAGCCGCCTCAACTCATGCATCCTTCATCACCTCTCTCCCAGGTCTGACGATCATATCACACCTGACCTACTTTTATGACCTTTTACCTTTGAACCGTCAAAGTGTCACACACATATTCAGTCTCTAAAGGAGATTGATAACTTTGGATACTTTCCTTTAAATATTTTAAAATGATTTTTTAATCAACAAGAACTTGAAATCCTTATTACCTTCAGGGGATGTGCTTGTCCCCCCCAAATCACGTCAAAATGGGAAATAGGTCTGTTTTAGATTTACAGGATTGTAACTGGACTGATTTGAGGACAAAAGAAATTTAGAGTCAGAAAGAGGAGGAATATGCTCCAGAAGAGGATGTGAGTGTTGCGTAATAGTTTGTTGTTAAGTTATTGATGTTCAGATCATAAGAGAAACTGATATGTTTAACAGTTTAACAGTGCAAGCTGAGGGACAGTGTGCAGCAAGTGCAACGTAGGACTCACCATGCAGGCCCTGCAGTCCCGGACTAGAGGAAAGCTAAAAGAGTGTGTCACAGAAGGAAGAAAGAGTTTTGCAGGACTGTAAATGAATACGTGAGGTGAGCAAAGAGGAGCAAAGGATTTAATGAGGCAAGGAGCTGCGGGCAGCTGTGAAGCTCAGCATGTGGTTTTGATATATTATCACTCACCTCTAAAACACACCTCACATATTTTACCCGTACATGGACCGAGGGAGATGGTGT
Source organism: Pseudomugil gertrudae (assembly GCA_037177535.1). Classification (NCBI taxonomy): domain Eukaryota; kingdom Metazoa; phylum Chordata; class Actinopteri; order Atheriniformes; family Pseudomugilidae; genus Pseudomugil; species Pseudomugil gertrudae. The sequence goes on along the minus strand of JBAMHV010000015.1, from coordinate 20,746,236 downwards.
TTCACGTGTGTGTGTGTGTGTGTTTGTATGCGTGCACAAGACCGGCAGCAATGGCCACGCACTTGTAGATGTCTTTACTTCCTTGCAGATGGGATGCATTATATATATATATATATATATATATTTATATACTTAAATATAAGTAAAAAACAATAGAGTTAAGGTTATTTCATTCTTGTATTAACTTTGACCTTTGATCTTTAGATACAGAAGTGAAGATTAAGAAGGACAGCTATGTAGTGAATGGCCTTCCCGACAAAACATGAGATGACCACAAATTAACCCAAATTTTTATCTCAGGGTCACTGCCCCCCACCCCCACCCCCCATCCGCCCCTCCCTTTCCTTATCTCCAATTATAAACAACAGTGATGATTCATACATAATAACTCATCCATTATTATCACAGCTCTAAAATGTACTCTCACTAAATCAGATAAGCATTGAAATCATCTCCTTGAGGTATTCCAGCATCAGATGAGACACAGAGCCAAATGTAACAGTGAGGTGACACAGAGAGGTCACCGTCAATACCTTCAGCTGGCACCTGTCCTCTTTGAAGCTGGTAGAAACAAGAAAACATGCAGGTAGACATCCAACATGGCAACAGTGATAACAGATTAAACAGATCAATAAAAGGCCGCTGTAGCATCTGAATAATCCCATTCAGTGATATGTGCTGGTCTTAGATGACCGTAGCTCATCGTGACACAGTAAAGTTAAACTGAATGTTTCCAGAGTCTCATCTGGAAGAGTGATACTGCTTCCTAATGACAGCATTAGAATCAGTGTGCAGTTTGTTTTAACTGCAAGGCTTTAGTCATAAAACACTCCAACCTTACAGGAGGATTATTAAATGCAATATTTTCAGATGGTTCTGGAAACTTAAATTGAGGAAACACTTAACAGCAGAAAGAGCTACATAAGTAGGAGTTATTGTAGTTTTGTGTTTTAAGGTAGCACCTGTTCTAAATATTCTGTTTCCAAATGGATCCAACAGCCTATGACGTTCTGCACAATGACTGATTATTTTGAGTCAGGTGTGCTGGACGAGTGGCAGAGGAGGAGTTTGCTGTTCAAACAGCGCAAACTAATCCAGCATGGATCATTTAGGGTGAAATCGATCACAGGACACTGAACATTTTATAATAAACCATATATTTGCACATTTCATTTTCTGCTGCTTATGCAAGGTTGGGTGGCGGGGCCAGCAGCCTTAGCAGGAAAGCCCAGACTTCATGCCCCCCAGCCACATTCACTCATATCATCTCATCTCAATGGAATGGGATCCCAAGGCGTTCCCAGGCTAGTGGAGAGACATGACCCTCCAGCATGTCCTGGATCTTCCGCAGGGTCTCCTAGTGCAGGGACGTGCCCGGAACACCCCACCAGGGAGGTGTCCATGAGGCCTCCTAACCAGATGCCCGAGTCACCTCATTGGGTTCCTTTTAATGTGGAAAAGCAGCAGTTCTACTCTGAGCCCTTCCCAGATGGTCTCTCACCTTATCTTTAAGGGAGACACCAGCCATCCTGCGGAGGAAACTCATATAAGCTGCATGTACTCTCAATCCCCTTCTTTTGGTCACCAATCGAAATGATGCACTACCCACAGCTCGTAACCATAGGTGACGGTAGGCACATAGATCAACCGGTAAATAAGGAGCTTAGCCTTCTGGCTCAGCTGACTCTGCACTGATCCACCTGTGGATCTCACGCTCCATCCTTCCATCACTCATAAACAAGACCATGTGACTCCTCCACTTGCAAAGTTATTCAGCCTACTGGACTTAAATAAAACCCAAACATCAACATCATTTATCCGGTTTGAACATTTTTTAAGTTTATCTGCAAACCTATCTGATTGGTGTATTCCACCTATGTGATTAAAAAGGTGTGTTCTCTCTGAACAAGCTGTCGAATCTGGGCGGGTCGTTCAGGTGCTTTGGCTGAACCATGTGGTCGGCCGCTGTTGCTCAGTGGTCCTGACTCACTCATAATACTCAGACCAGTTCATCTAGTAACAACCTGCAAGATTTTCAGTCTATTGAATCCTCTTCCTTCCCTGTTCTGATGCCTGATTTGACCATATCCACATTAGCTGCCATGTGATTGGCTGATCAGATAATTGTGTGCAATTGAGTAGGTGAATAATACTTTGTCTTGTGCACGTTTTTACTCCAACTGCAACATTAAAATGAATAACTTTTAATTTGATTTTTTACTCGGCCCCAGGCTAAAACGGTTTGTTATCGTAAAGATTGTTACATTTCACCTGGTCTCAATCCTATTTCATATCAGTTGATCCATCAACAATTTCCTCTCTGACATCCAATTGCTCTGAATATGTATAGTATGTTTAAACTGCTCTTACCTGCATAGCTTGTTTCACTGCAAACAGCTTTATAGTCAACATCCATCTTCATCTTCAAAACGTGTCTGATAGTTAATGTGACATGACCATGTTTACATGAGACTTTTAAATCCTCTTATTCTGCAAATAAAAGTTAATTCTGCTTTAAAGAGATGAAAATTACCATGTAAACACACAAAAATTATCATTCAGAATTAAACGTAAATTCAAATAAAGTTCCTGGTTTATTTGCAATTAAAAGTGGGCTTAGTTCATATCATGTAGTACATTCCGGTTGTTCTGACAACAGAGATATACTGCCAAAGACAATCCCTGTAGAGGTAGTAAATAGCAAATGGTTGAGACAAATGTGATCCTGGAAGAAATAGGAGAAAAGTAAAGTTAAAAGATAACATGATTTCTGTTTCACAAAGCAGAAATATAAAACTGCATTGAATTGTAATAGGACACTTAATTAAAATCCTGTAAAACTAAACAACATGCTGTGCTTAAGAAAATGTATTTAATGACTTTCCATCACCACTGTTAACTGGATTAATCCTGTAAGGTCCAACCTAAGAACAGCTGAGCAGAGAAGTCCAATTTATAAAAAGCCTTTATTTGACCCTTAAATAGAATCTGAAAAAAATGCACAATTTCACATTTTTGCTATGTTTACTATTTATTACTATGTGATTATTGTATTTAAATGATTGTACTCCTCTGTTATTTGGTGTTCACCAGAGGGCAGGAGATCAGTATCGTATGGTGCACAACAGGATTTAGAATAAAGGTGATGCAAAATGTCTGAGGAACTTTATCTATCTAATATGATACATTTGGCTTAGTAGTGTTAAAACAGAGAAGTATTTTATTTGCATGATATGAAAAAGCTAGTTTATGTTTAGAGTATCAATATAGTGAAGTTTTGGTTATTTAAAAGGGTCTCTTTGTGGATTGAAACCTCCTGAACTCACTTATTTTAGGAGTCACACAGGAATTCAGCTTTTTCTGAAGAAAAAAGCTGCTTCACTACTTCTGGTATCTGCCTAATCTCTTGTGAGGCCAGCCTGATGATGCACTTAGGGGGAAATGTTAAGCATAGTGTTTGCTGGAAATCAGACCCTGAGAGTACAATTAGCAAGTAACATAAACCAAGTTACTCTTAATCAATCAAGGTCTAAGGTAACCATGCAAAGCTTGTGTGAGTCACGTGTTAAAATGTTTAAATATTTTCATCACAGAATTTTTTTTCAGAACTTCTTATTTCTGTGACCTTATGTTCACAAGATGACCGGGACGTTGCTGCTGCTTTGGTTTCCAAATATGCCTTGCGGTTCTTATTTGTGTGTCTGGTCCTTATTAGCATGCACTCTTTTTGACCTTTTCCTTTCATTGTTTTGCTCGAATGAAATGCCTTTAAGTAAACTAAGAGTTGCTAACATCTGTTTCATTATACGTGCCTGCTGGATCACAACCAGAGACCCTTTTTCTGTCCTGACAGCACTCGACCTCCATCAGCTCTCAGAGGAACTCCTCTTCATGGTTAATAACAACAGGCAATTCTCAGAAACCGAAGAGCTATGCTCCTCTCCTTCCCGCTCCACTCTGCCATGTCATCTATTCTGTCTCCACTTTACTTTAACTGTGAGAGAGTGTCTTAAGCTGAGGTTCATTGTTGGGAAAGTACGTAGGTGCCAACTCCAATCTAATACTATAAGCGAGCTTATGAGTTTTCCCTTTTTTAAAGTAGTTAGAGATTGTGCAAGCTTCATATAATACAAAAAAAAACTTATAGTCAGCAAAGCCAGTGAACACAAATGTGGTTTTCCCAGGCTCTCAGTCCCAAAAGTAACAATGTGCTGGTCTCCATCACAGAGACAGGAAAGTATGCAAGAACACAAAATACTGATGCACACAACTCGTAGAACAAAATGAACTGGCAGGAGCTCTTAATCTCTCAAACAGTAAAATACCACTTTAGGTGCATTAAGTTCTGCAGAAGACAGAAGAGTTAATGCCTCCCTATATGGATTAGCTGGTGAAGTGGAGATTTGTTATGTATTATTTTCTTCCACAAGCTGAGTGACACTGCATCCTGCTGAGTGAAAGAAAAGTAAGTCATAAGGAGCCATAAAAATAAAAAATCTGATGGAACCTCAGTGATGGGAACTCACAAGAGCTTTACGCGTTTTTAGAGAAATGCGCTCTTCCAGCCCCTCCTACTATAATAAGGCCATAAACAGAGGGATTACCAGACCCAATTAAGAGTAAACCTCAGTCTCTGTCCGCACATTCTCCAGCTGCTCTGTGGCAACCCACGATTCAGACAGGAAACACACACTTAGTGTACGAATACTTTCAGCCAAGTGGTTTCACGTGTCACTGATGGGAACACAAATGAGGAGTTCATGTCCAAAACACGCTATAACATGAAATATAGAAAGTAAATCAATGTGGCATTGATGTTTGGGACCCAACTAGTGTATCCTTTTTGTGTTTATTTGGCGTATTAAATGTAGTTTCTGCAGATTTATAAGTGGAGCGAAGCTCAAAGTTTTCCATACCTGTTCCAAATTTTGGTTTATATAAATGTTTATTTGACCACTTGGTTTTTTTTTTTTGGCAAAAAAAGACATAAGCATGTGGTGAAGGCTGCTGGGACATTTTCGCAATTATTGTGGTAAAAGCTGTTAATCTTATTTCTGTGTAGTGCTACATTTTTATGAAAAATGCTTTCAGATTTATTTGCATCCTCTCTAATCAACGAAAAGCTTCTAATGTTTTCTACAGTTTAATAGACATAGTTGCAAAAAAGCCTCTTGGATTTTAGTAGTCTCCTTATTCTCGCCTTCTCTCTTCTCCAGACACCCAGTACAGCATTAAAATTTAAATCAGTAATAATAAAATTAAAGACCAATAATAAAGAATAAAGAGGAGCCTTATAGGCTCTGAAGAAAGATCATTTCTCTTTAGTTTTAGGTGCCTCTGCTCACAATACAAATGTAGGCACACAGGCAAATTAATACCTCAAGTCAGGCAACCCAGTGAGGGTTAGGAGCGGCATTTCACTCAGACAACCTGTTGCTATCTTGTTTTACGGCAGCTGTACGACAAGGGCAGTGACTGAAGACGTGTATAAATCACTCTGAGCTGTGAGACTCAACAGGCTTCGTGTTCATATTTCACATCGGTGGTCAAGTTGTCTAAATGGTGCCTCTGTACAGTGTATACAATTCAAACACAAACTCTCTCCTGGGAACCAAGCTGATATTCTACCTGAGTTAAGGGCGTCTCTGTATCTGTCTCTGCTTGTAGGTAAGAGCTATGGGAGCTGTGACTAAACGCAGCATATAGAAACTGTGTGTATTGGCATTAGAACGAAAGACCACAGCTGCTGCAGGAAGGGAAAAGAAGTAGGATGCTAACCAGCTGGGCGTAAGCTCCAACCTGGACATACATTCAAAACTGTCTGCATAAACCACTCAGAGTTATGGGTCTGGATACATGCCACCCTGTTTCAATACATGAATGCACAGACTCATCATTAACATGAGATCTACTAGTAAATGAATATAAAAAAGGTGTAATAAAATCATTGGAGAGGTTAGAGGTAAAAAGGAAAGATAAGACTTGATTATTTGATCATGAGTTTCGGGGCCTCTTTAAAAGTCTTTTGGCATTTTGCTGATCTGTAGCAGTCAGGTGTATGTTTATGCAAAGCATCAGCATTGATCTTAGTGCTGTTGTTGTCCATCAGTCTGGAGAGGTCTATAAATCTATAACAAATCATTCTGCAATGAGAAAAGCAAGTTAAGATAAATGAAAACACTTCTCAGAATGGACAAGTCAACAAGTTCACCTCAAGGTCAAAACCACTGACTTTATAAAAGATGGATGGAGCCTCCCATTTGGTTTCTGAGAAGCAAAAGTAAAGCTCGTTGAGCAGTTTCTACCATCACCATCTTGTGTTGTCTGTCCCAGAAAGAAATGGGCAAAAATCTAGAGTTGAGAGACCCACTTTCCCATAAAGTGTGTCCAAAGTTTTAACTGGACTGTATATACAACTGAAGAAAATATCATAGTCAAGTTGGAATTTAATCTATTATTGCACAGTAAAGCACCCTCATCAGATCCATTCTCATACCTCAAAAACCCTTTTACTACCACAGGGTTCACCGATGACACTGTGGCACGTGTGTATTTCAAAGTTTTGCAACCCCTTGCTGCTTTGTAGCAGAATAACAAACAACATTAAACTATGTTTATTGTTCAAACTGCCAAAGTATTGATGAAATTATTTATAATTTTGGTAGTAAATTAAATAAGTAATATCAATGCATATGTTGAACTGATTTGACAGTGACTTGTGGCTCATTGGTAAGGACATTGGTATGAATGATCTACAGAGATTGGGAACATGCCCTGACTTCTTGGATAATAACATATCCCTTAGATGTTAATAACATTAAATTGGGCCAATAAAGTATCAGACCCATTGGAATCAATGCATGTTGTTCCAAGTCTGTTCAGCCGCGTCCATTGATTGGCCTGATGTGATCCAGGGTGTTTTGTCTTGCCCTCCGACAACGTCTCTTGATTTATTCTATGACTCTATTTCTCACGAATAACCATAATCTGAGCCCAAGGTAAAAAAAAGTTACCGGCCTTCTATCTTCGTGTTGGTCTTCTTCTATGGTATTTGTCTTTTTCTGTGGTGTTCTGCAGACTCCGAACAAAGCAGGTAGGAAGTCGCATCATGCAGGGGGGACCCCTCCCACATTACAGGATCATGACTTGTAATGGAAAAGCAGTCGAGTAGAGTATAGTACTCCCGGGCCTGTAGAGTAGTGTAGGTACCAGGTTTAGAAAAATGGGTTACAATTGCTGTTGCTTTCATAATGTTTTACTGGAATTGTTGTATTAGATTAAACTGATTCAAATGAAATTTTTTATTACACATTTTAAACATTTTATCTTTGTATTTTTTGTAAGCATATTAAAAAATCATCTCAAGCATTTTAAAATGATACTATGTAACATTTTCTGCTGTATACCAGCTAAAACCAATTTGTAAATATGCTATCACTGGTGTTATATGACCTCTGCTAAAAATCTGACACAATTTCACGGCATGACAGTTTGCTATTTTGAAACGACTGCTTGTAAGGGACAAATAGCATCAATGCACAATATAAATGTGTTTTCCCTGCAAGCCAACACCGCCACTGAGATGCCAGAGAAACTCAATGAGAGAGGCTTACCACCCCAGCAAGATGACAAATTGGTTCAGATCTCATTTACACAAAAAATGCAGGACCATGCGTCGGTAGCAGCAGTGCAGGAGCCAAAAAGAGCACCTTTTAAAAGCTTTACCAGAGAATCTGAAAAAAAGGTTGGCATTGGTTCAGCCTTCTACAGACGGAAGAAGATTTTTAAAGTGTTATTGAAGTTGTCAGCTTTCTTCTTCACAAGACATCTGTAGCCTACTGGCTAAATTAGCTTAAAGCTAACTGAATGATACCGAACTGAAAGATGGTTTTTGTTCTGTTTTGCTGTACAGTGTTGCTCATTACAGCAGCAGCATACTATATCTTTTTAAAACACACCAGTTGTGTTGGTACAGAAGTGTTTGTTTATATGGTATCAACAGCTTTCAAAGTCACAGTAAATACCAGCTTCCAAAGCTTTCAGTTCACCCTTTCAACAAGCCAAAGCAAGTTTATTTGTATTTCACATTTCATCTATAATACAATGAATAGTTTTTATATAAACAACTGAAAGCTGTTGTTTACCACTGCTATGCAAGCTGTTAAAACCAGGAAACATACGCTTCCACCAGAGGAGTGCCATGGAATTTCACTGTATGTCAATGTGATAAAGCCGAGGTTAGAATTATGTTTCTCAACAAGTCAACTCTATGCTATGAGTTTACTCTGCTAACACACTCCATTAAGTATGTGATGACACAGTTTTATCAGCGCTCTCATTGATACACATTGTTAAAGTAATTGTTCCAAAGAGGAGTAAGCCAGTAGGATGCATTTTCAGTTTGATCAGTGCTTTTAACAGTCTTGGATAAAACATAATTTTTTTATGATGATGGTTACATGACAGTTTTTGATGACTAAAAATGACTTGGAGTTACAAAAGTTTAAAAAGCAGGCTACATAAAAGGAGGACCTTTACAGAATAAATCAGGAAGCAGAACATTTCATATACAACACAAGTCAAAGTGCTTTACATAAAAACGCTTTGATAATTTAACACTGGTTGAAGGAACAGAACACAGAAAAACAGAACATAGAAACTCACAAACACAGAAATCACTAACTGAAAACTAGAACACAACGAGGCCTAAAATAGAAATCTAACAGGAATAAACGAAAAACAGAAGTAAAGCCCACAAAGTATGTTCACCACTAAACAAGCATTCATTCTCTAGCAAAACACAATTAGTAGCTTATCCAATAAAAATGTTGCTTCTCTTTAACATGTTTTCATGTGTTTTCCTTTTTTTTTCTAAGGGTGCAGTTATTTCCAATTGTAAGAACCAACAGGCCAGAGGTAAGATAATACACCCCGGACAGGTCGCCAGTATATCACAGACAAACAGCCAGTCACACTTACTCCTATAGGACAATTTCAAGTAGGGACGCATCTACCATCCACACAAAGGCCCTTGTTTAGACCTCCCCTCAAAACACTGACAAAACACTTACTGTGATATATATACATATACAGAGAAACTCAGTGAGAGAGGCTTATATATACACATGTATATATATATATATATATATATATATATATATATATATATATATATATATATATATATATCTCTCCTCCCACCATAT
>JBAMHV010000015.1:20685624-20727543 GCA_037177535.1 Pseudomugil gertrudae | reverse complement strand
ATTTTACTCCTACATTTGCCTAAGCCTTATGCATTTTATCGTGTGAAGATTATCTTTTTATGTAAAGTCTGTGGTGTGAATGGACAGGAACCAAAATGCAGACCTAACTAACTAACCAGTGCTGGCAATTCCTGGTCCAGAAAGTAAACACTCCTGTCTGGCAGCTGCTCCGACCAGTCACTAAAGCAGCCAAATTTAATGAGGACAGTTTATTTGCCTGGTAAACGGGCCTGTTAGTGAAAACACCTGTTCTAAACATACAGGTAGATCCAAAAACAAGGCAGTACTTTTACTCAATGGTACCTGGGTTTGCCACCTCTGTGACTGACTGACTGACTGACTGACTGACTGACTGACTAACTAACTGTCTGTGCTTCTATCTGTTTTTGTGTTCCTAGATGCATACATTCACCAACCACTTTACTAGATCCCCCTGTGTGTATTTGGCTAATCATATAGGACTTCAAATATCTGAGTATTTAATAATGTAGACACAGTCGAAATGACTTGCCGAAGTTAAAACTAAGCATCCGAATAGGTAAGGAGGGGACTTAATTGACTTTTAACTTGGCATTGTGGTTGTTGGTTCAGAAAGTGCTAATCTACTGGGATTTCCACACATAGCTACCTCTAGGGTTTACAGAGAAAAGGAGTACATATCCAATCATGAAGCAGAGGGGCTACAGCAGCAGATGACCATGGATACCAATTTTGTTAGCTATAAACAGAAACCAGAGGCTATAATTCACACAGTCAAATCACCACAACTAGATAATAAAAGATGGTTAAACATTGTCTGGCCTGACTATTCTCCATTTTACCTGCAGCATTTAGAAGGTAGAATCAGCATCCATCCTGCCTTGTATCAACACTTCAGGCTGCTGGTATCGTGATGGTTTAGAGGAAATGTTCTTGACTCACTTTGGGCCACTTAGTATCAAAAGAGCACACTTTAACCAGCACAGCCTGTCTGAATATTGTAGTTGAACATCTCTTTATGACAAGAGCATCTTCTGATGGATACTTCCAGTAAGATAATGCACCATCACAAAGTGAAGCAATGACACCATAAATGAAGCGTATTGAACACAAAATGGGGTTCCACCTGGTACTAACAAGGCGAATCTAATAAAGTGACTGGTGAGTGTATATATATCTATTTAACTTTCAAAAACAATGAGGCTGATCACTGTTGACCCAAACTCTAGCAATGCTGAAATTACTCAATCATTTGAGCTAGAACAACCCAATGTGTACACTTCTGCACATGTATATACATAAAGAATGCTTGACGTCAGAGATGTTCGGACTCCCATGTGGAAAACGATGATTCAAACTGGACCGGAGCCGAATGCATGCAGATTCATCACAGAAACTGCCAACAGTCTCTGGAGAGGCTGTCTGCTGTTTTAACATGGACACACACAAACATGCACAAGTGTGTGTGTTTCACCCTACATCATGGAATAATGGACATTTTTGATATTTCATACCAGAAAAAGCTGTGTCAGATTTTTTAGTTCACTATATGTCTTGTATAAATGTGTAATTCAGTGTAACTAATATCTTATATAACTCTACTCTATGTGCAGTATGACATCATTGAAACATTTCTAAACCCATCATAAAATAGCTTCATTTACCCATCTATCCAATTTGTTGTTGTAACCCTGGGGACACACAGCAGTGCTGATCTAGTTATATGCAGGTGCTAGTTTAGTTTTATGGTAATTTGGGGAAATCGCTTCAAATGCAGTGAGAGTATATTATGGGACAGGGGGTTGATTTGAATGGATTTCTAGCATAACTTGCAGTAACAGGCTTCACCTTTTAAAGCAACAGTACCAATTAAAGCCAATGAAATTTCCTGACAGTTACGATGATCTTGTCTTTTTAAATTCACATCTCAGGAAAAGCTAATGGAAAGCATTAGCACATCACATCAGTGGATTCTGGCATTTTTTATTTACAGACTATAGTTTTTAAACTAATAAAGCCACCAAGTAGTTTATGAAGCATTTACATTTGATTCAAGGCTCTATCCTAAATGACATTGTATATGTTGAAATCAGGGTCAGATTTGCAAGGGTTAAAATTTTCACCACTAAAACATGAACTTGACTGAAAAAAGCCAAACATTTAAGCTGATTCAAGGACTGAATCACAAGCTTTACAATCAATCCTCCTTTTCACTGAATGGCCAATTAGTCTTTAAAATGAAACTCCGTATTTTCCAGTAAATTCCTGCTGGCAAACATCCCAGCTTTATGAGCAAGACAAATGAGCCAAATGTCTGGAATGAGTATTCGGCTCATTGTCAACAAAAAAGATGCATGGTCCCTGAGTGCTGACCTCACAGCTGGCTCCCTGCAGGATGACACAACAAATACGAAAATGCTACGCAGACACACACTCATATGGATGACTAGTAAATCAAGGAGCAGCCTCTGGATCACAGCCAGGCCAGTCCTGACTCCTTATAACCACCACGTGGCTCTGCTTTGCAGGAGTATTTCTCTGTTTTGCTTGCATGTGCACATGTGGGAGCAACATGTGTTTCTTGTTTTTAGTGCTGCATTGCATGATCAGGTGAGCCATGGGGGACTTTAAGTGAACCTGGCTGCATGACAGAATACTGCATTAGAAACCTTGAGCACAGAACAGACAGAAAAGGAAGATGCTCAGCGTACTCATGTACAGTTGAAGAAAAAGATGTCGGTTTCTTAACCCAATTTCCTATTAAAGATTGTCTTGACTACTTCACAGATTTGAAGCATAAACACCTGTGTCCTGCTGATAAATCCCATATAAACCCCTATTCTAACATTTCTCTCTGATAAAAGATCATTTCTTTATGTGACTTTTCTTAAGATCTCCAGGTTCACTGCTGGACTTTTGGAACTGTTAGGCTGAATCATAAGAGTGATAATCTGTCCAGGTTAAACCGGCCTCTCGCCTAGAAGCTGCCGGAATAAAGGATCAATATGCAAAATCTAATTTCCTTTTTCTTGAAGACAAAGTGTTAAATAGCTGCCTAATGAAATATTAACTTATTATATTTCACATGTGCATTAAGAAAATGAAACAGATTTTATGTATCAGAAGATTTGTTCATCTTTGTTTGTTTTTCACCTGTTTCCATGGATACAAACAAGGTAGACTTATTTAGAGTTCAAAGTTGACTAAATATTTTACCATCTATGGGCACTCTACCATGTAAAGTGTTGTTTGTCATTTGTTTTACTTTAATATAAAAAGGTGTGTTATCGTACTCATGTTATTTTTCTCAGATAAAAACATGCAAATCAGAAATCACATTTTCTAACATTTAAGTTTTGTGTACACAATCGGAATATGGATGTCTGTTCTTTGTCCAGTTTTTTACTTTTCATGATTTCTAATTGTTTTATATTTTGTTGCAAATGATAAAATAAACGGCCTGAAAATGCACAGAGAAAAAAACCCTCGTGTGTTTTTCTAAGCCAGTAGAAACTCTGTGAGAGCTTGAGCGGCTGCACTTAGGTGAAGCTAATTATCATATTTATAGATCACCAGTGAATGAGAAATGAATTAAAAAGTCAGAATCCATTCAGTATGAAAACCTGCTACTCCCATTTTCAGTCAGACTGATGAGTTGTCATGAAAACCAGAGTCTGCTGGAGTGGGACTCGCATCCGGAATCTATTTTCCTTGTGCACCCCCGTCCATCCCTGTTCATCTCCGCTGTAGAAGAAAAACAAATGTGAGTTGATTTCTGGTAGGTAGAAACCTTTTCTCCGCAAATACGTTAACAGACAGTTAACAGTCAGTGGGTATTTTTTGTGTATTTCTGCCTCATTACAGGTCAGGGTGTCACTGTTTATGTATTAACCACATCTTCTGCTGCAATAATCTGCGTTTCCGTGTAAAAGTGAGGATAAACTTTTAAGCATCTGTAAAAATCATGTCTTGTAAAAATGTTCAGGGCAACTAAAACCCGGTGCTCCTTTTCTGACCTGTCCAATCCACCATATGGCCCAACAGAGGACTAATATCTTTTCCATATAGGGAGGCACAAGCAGAGGTAAGATTAAGAGATTTAGTTTAGCATTTTAAGCCTAAGCCCTCAGCACATAGCTAAAGACTACACAAAGGTGAGAAATTGTGAGTTTTGCATACATGTTGGAAAATATTTTAGATGCAGGGCAGACAGAAGGCAGTATGTGATGATATTTTCAACTGTGGCCCCAAAATGCAATGAGCATCTGCAACGATGATCAACGTTCTCGCCTTCCTTCTTTGAAGCTCTTTTCATCCTACTCTATCCATACACAGACTCAGTGTAGGACAGGACCGTGGCTGTTTTGTGGGAAGAAGATTTTATATTCGTGAGGTCCTGAAATTTTAGAAGCAAAAGAGGCAAGCTTATGGTGTCTGAAAAACCATCTCTATCCCATATTCAGAAATGATCCACAACCATTTTCAAAGCTTCTTAAAGTTGTGTATAAGTTTATTAAGTTATACCTTCCATGCTATCAATGCAAATCCTAATATTCTGATTCAATAAAACTGTTAATATTTCCATATATTTCAAATTTTAAGAGATACTGACTGTGTTTAAGTAGAGCTTCTGTGGTCATGTGTGCACTTTGACACAATGTCACACTCATAAAGCACTTCTGTTGTTATTATACAAAGTGCTTTTTATATCACAAATATTTGTAGACCAGTCAGTTGGATGATAACGTAGAGTTCAGTGTCCTGCTCAGGGTCACATGCATATAGTGTGGGAGGCTAGGAATCGGTCAACTGACCTACCGATTTTATCGGCTAATATTGGCATTAAAATGTAATATCAGAAAATATTGACATTGTTCATCCATCATCTACCGCTTATTCCCTGAACGGGGTCGTGGGGGGGCTGGAGCCAATCTCAGCTGGCATCGGGCGAGAGGCGAGGTACACTCTGGATCCATCACAGGGCCAACACACATAGAAAAACAACACACACACTCACTCCTATGGACAATTTAGAGTCTCCAATCAGCCTATCCCCGAGGTGCATGTCTATGGACTTTGTGAGGAAGCCGGAGTACCCGGAGAGAACCCACGCTAACACGGAGAGAACATGCAAACTCAACACAGAAAGACCCCAGCTGAGGCTAGAACCAGCAACCTTCTTGCTGTGAGGCCACAGAGCTAAGATAGATAGATAGATAGATATTTATTTGTCATTGTAACATGTACAACGAAATTAAAAATGCCGACCGATTAGTGTAACAATCATAAAAACAGTCATACAAAAACTAAAAAGAGCTATTGAGCCTAAAAGCATAAGAGATATAAAAAATATAAAATATAAAAGCATAAAAGTCATAAAACACCCAAACAGTACACCAGTAACCAACTGCATCATTGTGCAGCTAGTATTGGCTGCAATATCGGTATTCTATTCTTTTCTATTCTACAGGCATTTAGCAGACGCTTCTATCCAAAGCGACAACATGCAACAATATCAGTATTTTTTTAAATGACAACATTTACAAAACATGTATACATGTTAAATATCAAACTCTTCAGCTAAGTCTCCTATAAACAGAGGTGATAGAAAAAGAAAGAAAACAGAACAGAAAAGGAGAGAAAACAGATAACAAAGAGACAACAAAAATACACCATTTAGAAAACAATGCAACCCAAACACAGATTCTGGACCATCTGCTACACCTATACCGAATCCCAACACAAGGCATCTCATGGTCCCCCCGCAAGAGGACAAAGTCAACAACTGTTAGGAGCACCAGAGATAACCAAGCTAAAAACAAACCATGAATTTCAGCTAAAACCAGAAATACACACACAATAAAAAAAAAAGGGTGCTAGATGGGCAAACGCCAACTCACTGGCTGCCCAGGGCTGACAGAGCACAGGCCCCAGGAGCCTGGAAGCAAGCTTCCCAACCCCCACAGCCAGAGGGTCTGGTCAGCGCCAGTTGAGGGCCAGGACCCCCAGACTGCCAGCTGGCAGGTGCCAGCCCACACATTCTGGGAAAAATCTGCTATCAGTCTCAGATCAACTAAATCTGATGTTATAGTCAGTAAATCACAGTTACAGGAATAGTGAGCTGTGAACACCAGGCCAATGTGCAGCACTCCCATTGAAAGTTAACATGCACCCAGAATCAAAGCAGGAATAATCTACATCTACCACAAAGTTAATTGATGCATAATTTCCAGTTAAGCACCTTCCCACATTACTGAAAAGACAGATTTCCGTAGTTTTAGCAGATATTTTGTGCAATGAGGGGTTTTGTATTTTCAAAAGTGATTCTAACTAATTCATTCTACATGTTTAGGCTGAATGTTTTGCTAATGTTTCAACATCCAAGTGGCCAGAAACAAACCACAACATACCTTATGTCTTAAAATCAGGGTACTGTGTCAATAGTTTGATGGATAAATCAATGCATTGTTTGGATGTCAACAATTTTGTTTTCATTTGGCTGAAAGTACCAGTGAAACGATGATCAGACGCTATTTGAAAATTAAAAGAATTTGAGGTGCATAAAAATTGTGTACATATTTTACTAAATTGATCCCTGATGTTAGACGTAGTTGACATTGTTGTTTTTACATCCGCTTAATTTGAGCTACAAAGCATTATTTGCATGTAGTTTATTAAATCGGACGTAGAAGTTAGCAAGTTACCCACATGAGCAGAACCCCACCTTTGACCCACAGGTTGTGTTACAAATCCATCAGGCTCAGACACCACAATATCTACCAGTATGTCCATTTTATTGTGAAAGGGTTGTTTGTGAGAACAAGCTTGCCGGATTTTTTTTTGTTGCTTTTATTCATTGAAACAATCATAAAGGAAAAAGAAAATGCTAAAAACCTGCAAAAATAATTGTTAACAGAATATTTATCTCTAGATACACTTCATAAACTGTGCTCAGAAAAATGACCCTGTAAACTGGAACAGAAAAAAATAGGTTAATCCATACTTCCTGTCTGCCACAATCAACACAAGATTCATGTCTAGCAGCATTTTACACTTATTGGATTGAGGTTTCATTCATACCAAAAAAGCTTAATGAATATTTTCTCTGTTGAGACAAAGACATGGTGTTAATCCCAGACTCAAATCCTCATGCTGCCACCTAATGTGCTTATTGAGAGCCATCCATTACCCCACTGTCCTTATTTTAATCACTTTTTTAGTCAATAATTCTGTAGATTGAAAAACTGGGTTAATACTAAGCAAAATCCATCCTCTTTTCATGTATTTGAAAGGATGCACCATTTTCTCTAATGTTCCTGTTTTTGTTGAACGTCGGCATTATTCATTCTGTGGTGCTCAATCCAACAAAGCAATACAGGAAATGCCATTTGTAAATGAAGTCATTATTGTTTATCCACCTCTGTCTCTATTCCAGTCAGGATGGAAAACAGTCCAGCATCTGATGCGAGCACCAAATCATCTTGGTTCTTTCTCTTCTTCTTTCTTTTTTACATAGCAGTTTCTCTTTTTTCCCCTGTATATTCTATGGGTGGATAATATTATGTCTACACACCTCATGTGGGCTAAAAACCAGCAAAACAGGCACTGATAGTGTAAACATTTGACTGCAAGGAGTCTCTGCTCCCACTTCTCCCGAGGAGGTGCCCAGCTGTGCCCACACTACTGTGCTCTGGTGTTGCAACCCCATGTGCTGGGATCCCAGAAGTGTGCTGCAGAGAAAAGGCCCTCAGAGCTCCAGACGTGCTCTTGAAGCTGCCATCCTCACCGCAGCTCAGCTCGCCTCACTCACAGCATTCAAACCCAACCAGAGGCACCTACAGTAGCACACTTGTAATGTTGTGTTGCTTTTTATATCATATGTGCTAGTGGGCCATTTCTGGACAGCCCCCACCCCCTCGACTGCAACCAAAAGACAGCATTGGCTCTGCATTAGGTTGCCAGTTGTGTGACTTCACAGAGATGATTCTGATATCATGCACCATTTCAGAAATTTTGGTAGATATTTTAGATGGTATATAAATACTGTACATATGTTATTTGGTAGTCTCTTAGCTCACATAGGAATAGCAACTACTGGAATCCTAAACAAAGTCCAGCAGAGCAGAAAAGTACAAAACTCCTGCAGACATGTAGAAACTGTAACATTATGCATTGCTTTTCCAAGTTTAAGTGACAAGAAATTTGCTCCAAATAGCTCCATAACTGGACTGGCGACCTGTCCAGGGTGTACCCCGCCTCTCGCCTGTTGTGAGCTGGGATTGGTTCCAGCCCCCCTGCGACCCCATTCAGGGTAAAGCGGTAGAAAATGAATGGATAGCTCCATAACTGTTTTAGCTTCCTAATCTATTTACCTCAGTCCTTCTACCATTGCTGTGTATTTCTTAATCAAACACAGCTAACCTTGCTTTAGCAGAACCATTACACACTTTGGAGTCAATCCTAAGAGAACTTTGAGAAACTTTAATAAGATGCAGGGTGGAGGACTTTGTCAGCCTACAGGGGACGACGTAATCTTTCTGCATTGTTTCAAAATGTCATCACCGACACAGCAAATGACCATGTTTAGTGTATGCGAACAGGAAGTGCAGTTTGAAGTTTTAGAAAAGGTGGAAAATTAAGATCAAGGTAATCTAAACACAGGAAGTGGATGTGCTGCACAGTGTGTGATGGTGAGGAACACATACCAGCACACATAGAGCAGTGGAGCACTATGTAATGCTTTGGCCTTCCTGTGACAGACCTCTGCCAGCTCTGCTGCTGCCAAACAAGACCACAACATGGGCCTCTCTGCCTCAGCAGCGGGTTTTCTGCTGTTGCAGCCAGGCATGGCCGACCTCAGGCCTACCAGCTGTTCACAGGCACCTTAAATATTAGTTAGGTGCTGTTTTAAAATCAGCTGTTCTTAATCAGGCACTAAAAGACTGCACCTTACAGGATGCTAAAAAAAGAATGCATGCTATTATGGTATCAGTCAGTGTTTGTATATTTATGTTTCTAGCTTTTAACTTCATTGAGCTTAGCACAACATATTTGACACATGCAGTTTGTGAGACATTTTGCATCATTTTACAGTGAAAAGTTTGCTAAAAATCCTCCCAAACACAACCTGATATTTGTCCTCTGATACAAACAACCTCATAGATATCAGAAAGAGAAGTTCACATTGTATTGATTTTGAAACATCACACTGTTATAAATATTTTATTGTAGTTTTTTAATTTTTTTAATTTTATTTTCAGCACTTTGTTCAGTTGCTGTCAGAAAGTGCTTTTATAAATGAAGTTGGCTTGGCCTGGCTAAATAATGAATAACCCATCCATCCATTATCTATCACTTATTCCCTGAACAGGGTCACGGGGTCGCTGGAGCCAATCCCAGCTGACATCGGGCGAGAGGCGGGGTACACCCTGGACAAGTTGTCAGTCCATCACAGGGCCAACACACACAGACAAACAACCATGCACACACACACTCCTATGGGCAATTTAGAGTCTCCAATCAGCCTATTCTCAAGTTGCATGTCTTTGGACTGTGGGGGGAAGCCGGACTACCCGGAGAGAACCCACGTTAACACGTGGAGAAACCACGCTAACACGGAGAGAACCCACGCTAACACGGAGAGAACCCACGCTAACACGTGGAGAACATGCAAACTCCTCACAGAAAGGTTCCTGGTTGGACTCCTACCTCAGCCTGAGGCTCGGAGCAACCTTCTTGCTGTGAGGCCACAGTGCTAACCAACTGCGCCACCTATCATTGCCACCTAACCCTTATCTTTTGTTAAGGCAACAAATAAAATACCTCATATTCTAAGAATATTCTTATCATTTTATGAGTCGGGTCTTTAAAGGTTCAAATGAACCTGTATTTTATAGTTTTTCTCTGGTAAAGAGGTCGTTTCTCTTTTCTGTTCTTGTTTAAAAATGTTTTAAAGTTGTTCTAGTTTGGCACCAGACCTGGCCAGATCAATTAAAGTCAATATTATATCAACATTTTCTTTCTTTACCAGCCCTAGAAACTGGGAGCCTTTTTTTTTAAATTAATATTAATTATTCAATCGTGCTTTGGTAATAGTTGTCTACATGCGTCTTTTTGGAGAGATGTTGCTAATTTTTACACTTTTACACATTTCTCTATTAAACAGCTGTAAAACAGACTCCTTGTCCCTTCAGCAGAGGGCTAAGTAGACACATTTATTGATTCTCAAACTCAAAATCCACCCTGTTCTTTGGGTTACATCCACCAAATCAACCTTTTGCATAAAAACCATCTCAACACTCCTTGATGCTGTTCAATAAAACCTCCACTCACCTATTCAAAATCCCCCCTTTGATTAATAATAGTGGATACATGTATGGAGTTCCCTGTAAAACCTTTGACAGGTCCCATCACATCCAGACTGATGCTGCTAAGGTCCCCACACATACACAGCCCTGGCGGCCCATCATATCCAGTCCTCATTTATCTCCACTGGCACCTAATCACCAAGTTACTCACTTTAAGGGGTTTCTTCTCACTTACAAATCACTTGACAACCTTAATTGACTTCCTCCTGCCATGACCCACCACACAGAAACTTGCTCCCATCCTCTCGGATCAGATCAGGATGTTTAGAAACAGATATTTCAGCTCCTAACTGCAAAGCTCTGGAAATCATTACCTGCTGCCACCTAACTTTCCCCAGCTTTGGACACTTTAAAAAGCTCCCCACACGCCATCTGTTCAGCCAATGATATCACTAAATTCTTTAGACTTTGCTCATTTTTTCTTGTTTGTGTCTTTAATGTAACCCTCTCATGCAAAGCAACCCTATGATCTTTATTATATATTTTACACCCATCCAGCCTCATTTCACTTCTCTACCTCCTCTGGGTTTCATTGTCAGGAGGAGTATGTATTGTATTTAAAGTTTATTTCCTTGTTTTGAGAGTTCCTTGTTTTTTTAAACTGCAAGTGAAAACATTATTATTTATTAACAAATAAATAAAAAAACTGATGCAAAGCAGTCTCGTTTGTCACATTCAATGTGTGGGCCAGACAGTCAGATCTGTTTTTATATTTGTTGTGCCGAGTCTGAAGCACAAAGTTTCCCAGAGCTTGTTTGTAAAGTACAGGCTACTTACGATGTGTTTTAGTGGGGATACTACAGCATCTCTGATCACAGTACAGTGTGTTTTTATGTAGCTTTGCTTCATCTCTTATGATTTATCCTCTTCACAAAGACTCAGTTACTTTAGCTTTTTCAGTCCTTTATGATCATTCTTTTCCAAATAAAAAGATGAATAAAATATTATTGTGTGAAATACTCATGATACGTATGTTCATTAACACATGTTTTATTCCCAGTAGAACAACACATCATCTGACTCGTACTTATATAGCACTTTTCCAGTCATGTTGACCCCTCAAAGCACTTCTCATTACATGGCACAATCATCCATACACTCATACCTTCAACAGGCACATCGGGAGCAACTTGTATTTCACAGTCTTCACTACAGCATATGTAGTCAGGGGAAGCTGGGAATGGATCCCCCCATCTTCTAGTTAAAAGGCAACTGCTCTTCCTTTTGAGCTACAGCTGCAGAATAAGCTGATGTTTACCATTATGCAACATCTCCTATCTGAACAACTGTCTGGGAAGTTGGGAGACCATGAGTCATACCAGTTGCTAGAGTTATAGGAGAGCAATGTTGTCCTCCCTTGTCCCATGATTATAGCTGTGCTACAGTCATACCTTGTTATTGCTGATTTTTTATGCTACATACATTTTCTATTGGTGAAAGATCAAGCCAGACCCGTGCACCAGTTCTTCTGGGAAGCCAGGCTGTTGCGATGGATGGTTTAGCATCATCTTGCTAAAATCTGCAAGACATGTTGTTTGGATGGGAGAGGATGTTGCTCTAAAACCTCAATGTACTTTCCTGCCTAATGGATCTCATAGATATGCATGTAACCTCGTTCCATCAGGGATGGAGGCTTTAAAACTGTCCACTGGTAACATGCAGGATGTCCCTTCTCGTCTTTATTTTGTAAATTGCCTTCTGTAAATTCCTGGAGTTTATTACAGGTTTGCTCATCTTTACATCTGAGAGACTCTCCCTCTCTGAAGTATTCTTTTTACACCCAGTCGCATTACTGACCTGTTGCGAGTTAACACTATTAGCTGTTGAATGCTGTCCAGTTGGTTTCCATTTGTTTCAGTTTTTTCCAGCGTTTTCTTTTTCTCAACCTTTGTATGTGTTGGTACCATCAAATAAAAAAAAAGGTCATATTTATATGCAATAAACAATGTCTTATATAATATATATATATATATTTCTATAGTATATATATATATAAACAAATAAACAAAGTAAATGAAATAAACACAAATTTTATTCATAATGAGCTTTTTATTTAAAAGCACATATAATGGAGCTAAGTACATTTAGCAGAAAAACGGCATTACTACTTTTTCTTTTGTACAAAAAATGAGACAATACAAAAATACTAATATTGAATTTCATTACAATTGAAGGTGTATTTTTATATGGATATTACAAATGTTACTATTACATTCTACAATAGTTTAGTTATTCAGATACAAAAATCAGTCAAATTGATGCTTTTTAAGCAGCATTTTGTAAAGAACACAGGTCTGTAATCATAGTGGATATATCTAAACATGTTAAGAAACAATATCTTACAGAGTTCATTTTAGTGAGCTATGCATTATTTATATATTTATAAAAAAGAGTGAAAACGGCTTTGTGAGATGATAGGACGGACTATACGATGAAAAAGATGTGCAACATGGCAGCGTGTGTTGTTGGATGAGGATATCTCAGTTGGCTGTAAATGAAAAGGACCTCTGTATCTGGTACTGTACAACATGTTAGTGATTATACAGGACAGGCTATAAACATGCGAGGGTAAAGATGCTTCTTAGCTGAGAATAAAAATATTAGATCCACAGTTTTCTTTTATAACTTTCACCTGTTCTCTGACACACAGTGGCACACACACACACATACACACTTGGCACAGCTGACAGTGTGTGTGCATTAGAAATAGCACACACGGTTTTATCAAGGGTCGGGGGGGAGGGTCTTTTCACAGGGAACAGCGCTCCTACAGATGCATACACAAAATCACACTAAAGAACAATAACACGAGTACCCACACAAAGCACAAGACAACCCACCTCCTGCATCAACACACACATACACTCACAAAATGAGGGACAAACATCCATAGCCAATGAGTGATTGGGTGGGTGAGAGCCCTCCCTGCCAGCAGAGAGAGTGCAATTCATCCCAAAATAATGTGCCAGCTTAGCTGTAAATCATCACCCCCGTCTCCATGGTGACAGATCACCCCCCTTCACTCCATCCACCTGTCAACCTTCCTATTTAGGAATCCAGACAGGTAGCCCAAACACCGGGAAGTGGCATGGCACAGCCACGCCTCTTATCCAGGTGCTGGGTTGGCTGGGAGGTTTGCCTCCCCCCCCTTCCACAGAGTAAGTCACCCATTTACTACATCTAAACTCAAGAACTGCAACATCCCGGGTTTGGGCCGCACGGATAGTCCACTGCAAAAAAAACTTGACATGCTGATCTGGAGACAGATGTGTGAGGTTGGAGGGTTTCAAAGCTTGAGGTTGGGAAGACTGAGCTTCTAAAAGCCAAACAATCTCAGTGTGAGGCCTGCAGTATCCAGCTCGTACTGGTTATGGTATCAGTTTAGGTGTTTCTGTCTCGTCAATTCAGCACAATCAAGTCTTTTTAGTTAAACATCTCAGGCAGCAAGTGGTGATCATGGACAATGAAGTTAAACAGTGCTATAAGTTATATTTTACTATACTGTTAATATTTCTATGCTGCTAACTAATGCAATAATATCCTTCCCTTGGCTCAGGAAGTTGTTGTCTTACGGCGCTCCAAGGCCACAGAGAGTTCAAAGAGTAGGAGTCCCTCTTTCCCTCGGCAGGGGGTTTGTCTTTTTTATTTGCTTTTTAATTGAGTTTTTCATCACGTTTTTCCCTTCATGTTATTAGGTTTCTATTAAAACCTCCACACCCTCAGCTCCGCCTGTCAAGTCATCAGTTTCTTCACTACTTTAGTTGTTTAGCTCTCAGATTCTTCTCTGTCTGTGCTCAAATGTTGATTTGTAGGTAATAGAGAGTAATACGTCTGAATAGTTAGAGTGGACTCTGCCGTGCAAAGGTCATATCTGACACCCTAGTCCACAGCCTGCCTTGCAGGGCACAGCATAAGGGAGGTGGTGCCATTGCAGTAGGAGCTACAGTCTCTTGTCACTACATTCTACTGTCCGATGGGAGGTGAGCAGCGCTGTGATTGGCTCCTCGGTGACTGGAAGGAGACGAGGCCTCCCTCACACCATGTTGTGGTGGTTGTTCCTGTCGATGATGTCAGATGATGGGAGTAGCTCCTTCTTAATTGGGGAGGGCGGGGGTGTGGCCAGCTTCACCCTGGGCTTGAACAGGTCAGAGACGTAGAACACCTGGGGGACACAGAGGGACAGAAGGTTGAGAAGACAAGTCTTCCTTTATGTTTGATGTGTTTTAAGACATGGTTTATATTACGGTAGCAGCGTAAAATAAGCAGAAAAAGACATTTTTAAGGGCATTATTTTACGAGAGATAATCCTCCCTATAACAGCCAGGCTTATTTGCTGAATGTTAAACTTTCCTAAGCAGTTATCATCCTCAAATCTGCATCAGTTGCACATATATGGCTTATAATGTGAAAGTTTATGAACATTTAGAAACATGGAAATAACATTTCCATATGACTAAACACATGACTGATAATACGCACATGGAAGAAACATGACCAACACTTGCTAAGATAAAACAGTAATCATAGCATCAGTGTCTGGATAATCACAAGTGAGCAGGAGCAAAAGGGAAATCCTCTAGACTAAATGAGTCAGCTGGTTCCTGGTCTAAACTGGGTCTCTGTATGCACCCACATGTGCTTATCACTCTTCTCTTACACATTTACGGCAGTCCCAAACTGGCAATGAGTAATCTGACTGACGGATGTGATTCAAGCATGGCTCAACCGAATTTGAGTGATTTTGTGAAACATGGATAATTTTCCTATAAAATACGGCAGGAGCTTGATGTCATTATTTGTGTTGGACAAAGGAAAAGCAATAAAAAAACATTAAGAGAGGAAATCTCTTCCTGAGATCCTGATGACATCATATGTCAAACAGGAAAATGGGCAGGCAATAGACAGGAAGTGGAACCATGGAAACTACTGTCCAGTTAAACCATTACTGCTTGCAGGGATCTGGGGTCACTCAAAAGCAACAGCGGCTTTAAGCTGTAGGCTAACAAACACAAACACATGCAAATACACACATATTGCAGGCGCAGCTGCTATTCATTGCATGTGACCTGTCCAGAGAGAGCCTGTGCTACGGTGGTAAAAATCTATCAAAGACAACCTCTTTGGAGTCTCTGGCTCCCATGGGGGACAATATGGACAACTCTCAGGGGAATGTTACATGGTGCTCTCATTTGGGAAATGTCTTACTGGGAAAACAAGCAATGTTTCACTGTTCATCTGTGTTTATTGGATAAATGATAAAGTCCCTGATCTATTTATACACCTCATTCTGAGCACCGGCTCCACACAGACACACTCCTCTGCCTTGACATTTATTGACTGCACATTGAGCATTACTGGTGACCCGGCAATGAAGGCAAACACTTCCGTATCCTTTTGGGAATTCCTTAGTGTGGCATGTCTCATGTGCAATACAACCATATGATTAGGAGAACGGAAAGGACATGAAGTCATATCTCTCACAGTCATGCGAGCCATCATGGGAAACAGTCCTCGCTCATTTCCCAGCAGCATCCAATCGCAGCAGACGCCGCTCGTTGCGTCACCTAAACTCCCAACATATCGCGCCTGACCTGTCATGGTGGAGGGCTTATCGTAACCTCACCGCTTCCTGCCAGTGATTACACAGGCATACAAAGCCTCCAGCACCCCATTGTGTCGGGTAATGCAACTCAGCACTATCTCACCTTAATTCATTTACACCTGGAGCCAAAACAGCAGGACCTTTTTAAATGCATGTATGTACACGCTAGTTTTGAGTGTCTGTCTTTAATTACAACTAAAAGATCATCCCAGGCACTACAAAGATGCTGAGTCACCCATGAAATTAACTTAACATGTCAAAACCCAATAAACCACCACAAATCTAATAAAATAACACATTACTCACTGGGCAAAATTCCCATACCAAAGTGTTAAACTTGTCAGCATGCACATGTAATCAGTTCTAAATACACCAGTAGGTGCTGAGTGTATGATCTCATATTTCACAGAAAGTTGTGCGAAAATAACTTGTGCATTTAATGGTTTATTTATACTTTAATATGGCTTGAGAAAAGTAGGTCTGTGCACGTGATAGGAAGTACCAGGCAGTTGTCATTTCCCTGATTCTCTGCAGTGATTGGCTCAAAGCATGACCATTAGTAATAGTAGCCGTAGTTAACTTTCCAACAAAGGCCTAACACACCTCTACATATGAATATCTCCATAAACAATTGCATTCTTTATTTGCTGGGAGCAACTTAAAGAAGAAAATGATGAAAAATGGAAAAACAGAATCTATGAGCTCATTAGATAATAAAGAGAGTTATTAAAATGTATTTGGAGTGTCTATAACTCAGCTGAGAAACTATTTATAGTGACACTGAAGACTGCTTCCTACTATGTCTTATTTTGCTCTTCAAATCCAAATCTTACATCTAATCTTGGGCGTTCTTTTAACATGCGTGTCCAAAAGGTTGGATTATCTGCTCGTTTAACGCAGCTTAACGCGGCTAAGGCAAATCTGCTGTCTTTATGAAGTACTTATGTATTGAAAGGTAAGAAAGCTCAACTAAAAGCTCTTAAAACTTGGACGCCTTACTTTATAACAACCGTCCTAACAACAGCTGTCATCTAAAGATCTAAAGATGTTCACACCTTGATTTTTGACCAGCACTTCTGAGCCACTAAGACTTCCCATCTCCTTATTCACGTCCTGTCAGGGACTTTCTGCTCTGCAGCTTACTGAGACGCCAAAACAGAAGAGCTAAAGTACTCGCAGATGTGTGTTTCAGCAAGAATAGGGCGAATCAGACAGAAACTAACCTCGTTGTCTTGATCGGCAGGGGTTTGACGGTGTGTATGTGCTTGTATGCATATGAGGACATGAATAATGTGAGCATTAGGCTGCCTCTCCATGCAGGAGGTTGATGGAATAGCCGAGTGGGATTAAATTCATGCTCATCCCGAGCCAAGATGTGGTCAAGGCTCCTCTCTCTCCTGTTCCCTCCCTCTGCACCCGCCTGCGCATGCAGAGGACAGGCACATACACTTATTTCTGAAAACAGAATTTTCTGACTTATCGGGGATGACGTCGTCAATGGGCTACACCCAGCTGGTGGAGCTCTGCTTCTTTGTAGCAATGCAGTCGTTTATTTTGCCCTGATTTAAGGCTCACAAATGCCAAAAAATCCTGCCTTTCATAAAGTTCATCATGCTGTGTCTGATTCAGTGTGTGCCAACGTCTGCCTAGGCGCCACCACGAGGGTCTGGCTTCACTTTATGAATCTGACTCTTTCCACATTGATGATTTGGGTGCTGTATAAAGGTAAGGGTCGCTTAAGTGTGCATTCCAGATGCAGCAGCGCTAGGCAGGAGCCTGCTGTGCTGACAGAACCAGGGCCACCAAATAAAAAGAAAAAAAAACAAAATAATTAACAGCCTCATGCCAGTTTCACAGCCTAATCCTCTCTTTCTTACTCCCCTCACTTTCTTTCTGCACTCCCCCTGCTTCCCTCTTGACCCAAATGTAATTTTCCTTGGCTCCATCCTCGCTCAGCGTAATGATGAGGGTTACGAAAATCATCTGGCAGCTGCCCTGATATGTCACACAAGCAGTGATGAAGGTTGCAGAACATGCACTCACACTAACATGCAGACACTGCAGAAACACACACACACACACACACACACACACACTTCTGAGCAACGGCCTGGCTCCAAGAAATGTGTTATTCATTAAAGGGAATCAGACTGCTCCATTTCTCCTTTTCATGTAAATCAAAAGGGAAAGGCATGAAAAAAAGAGATTTTAGATTTAATCTGTATCTGAAATTTGCATCACCTGGAGGATTTCCCGCAAAAAAAAATGGTGTTTATTTCCTTCATATGAAGAATGGGAAGTAGAGCATTTAGTCATATGGCTCCTGTCTTAGGAAACCAGTTCCCAGTTTGAGTTCAGGAGGAAAACACCCTCTCTGCTTTCAAAATGAGCTTTATACCTTTCTTGTTGATAAATCTTACAGATGGAGGTGGTTCCATCTGTGCACTTTCTTCCATTTCTTTCTGCTCTTTATTCTTCCTGTATAAATTGACATTACTCTCTTCATCAACCCATATTTCTCCTCTTCTCTCTCAGCAGGTATCCCAGCTAAACGTTGTGGTGTTTGTTGATCCTTCTGTGTTGCACAGGAAAAGATTTGATGCAATCCGTTGGTTTTCCATAACTAAGCTGTTTTTTATGAACTGGCTTGTTTGAAAAGTGACTTTAAATTAAACTGATGTCTTTGTTGTAAAAAAAAACGGTATCAAAAAGCATTGGCTTAAATTGGTTATGTCTGTAATGTATCCTGAGATGACTTGGTGCAACTTAAATAAAGGTTCAAGCTTTTTTTTGTCACTCACTATGCAGTAGGCCACCAGGGCTCCCTGCACAAAGCCTGCCAGGACATCGGTCGGGTGGTGCTTGTGGTCGGAGACACGGGATAAGCCAGTGTAGAAAGCCATCATCAACAAGGTAAACTGGAGCAACGGACGCAGGAGACGAGCGCCGCGCCATGTGAACCTGGACTGGATGTAGAACTGGAAAAAAGATGAAAAGAGGAGAACAAAGTTAACACACATAAACACACATAAAGCATGTTGGTAAAATATGAAAAACATATCCCACATCATGCAACCGAAGTTAACATTCATGTCAGTCTTGCTTTACATAGTTGTCAGACCTGGCCAGAGACATCCATAAAGACATTCACAATATGCTGCATTCCCTTGTTAACCCTGCAACCTGCACTATGTGTGTGTGTGTGTGTGTGTGTTATTGATATCTGAGTGATGTATACTGAATCAAAGTGTGCAGGCTTGCCAAACCAACGGGAAAACACAGGCACTCTTTAACAATCTGACTGCCTGGGATCTGGATGTGGCTGATTCATGGTTAAACATCCCAGCAGTAAAAACAACATGACCACAGAGAGACGAGGAATACACACACATACGCACATCTATACACAGTACGTGCTCTTCTGAGCTTGTTCAAAAACGTTGTTGGGATGAACTAGCTCCCCTCTTTTAGAGTAAACACCAGACAAAGCTCATGTGCAACACCCCTCCCATTTCCCTCTTTATAGACTATTTTCTGGGCCATGAAAAAGAATGAAGGGAACCAAAACAGGAACAAATAACTCCCAAGGCCACTTTCAGTCATCCAGGAGTGCAAACGCACACACAGTGTTTCTCTTTCTTTAACCACTTAACATGCATATTGGTGAGGTCATCCCAGGCTCCTCAGACATCCTGTGTTTCTGCACCGCTCATACCCATAACTTCCTGTCTGTCACACCAAGAGACAGAGGGCCAGCCTCAGGCAAAAGTCACCCAGCCCATATCATCATTCTTGTGTCATATAATCAACCAAGCTAACTACTTACGGGTAGTTATAGAAACCCTCCATCAACAACGAGCTAAAAACGAGGTGTGGGCTTAAGTCTTCCTCATACTTCCTCTTCGACACTCTGTCATTGTTCTTATCCTGACGTATATAGAGGAAGCAATCCCTCCCATCCCTTCTTGTCTTGCTCTCCTCCTCTTTGGCAGGACTGTTTAGACTTCAGTTTTCTTTACTATGCTTCTCAGGTAGCTGACAATGACTACTGATAACTTAAGTGAGACGGTTTGCAATCACCCACATCCTCTGAACCTTAAGTTTTAGGGCAGCTTTGATATAGCATAGAGCTGACTTGCACATAGTCAAAACAAGATGTTACAGTGACCTGCCAGTCAACATGACCCTATATAACAGTAGTGCAGTGCGTACACCCAGATAACCCTTCTCCAAGTCAGCAGGGGCTGCACACACTGACTTGTGATAAGTGTTTGAAAGAGCCAACGACTGTCTGAAATCTAAAGTCACCCTTTTAAAATCTGAAACAGAATAAGCTTCTCAATGTCATCCTCCCAGAATTGGTCTCAAATGATCTGAGGATCAGAGGAACGCAACACTAAAACACAACAACAGTCCGACAGATTCCCATGACAGCAGTCAAAGCGACACAGAGTCTGGTGGTTTCTAAAGGAATCCAGCTTGTTCCACAGAGACATTCACGCGCTGCCCGCCTTGCTTTGACTCACATTCAGTGTTATATGGTAAAAAACAATCCCAACAAAGTGAGCAAAAAAATAAGAATGTGGGTTCGTTTTATGTGCCTCTCTGGTTTCTCTTCTCGTTCACATCATCCTGGGAGACAACAGCGCAGCAGACTAAAGGTGTATGCGTTTCATGAGTAATACTATTTTCCATTTAACAAACAAAAAACCCCCCATGCTACTGAATTGAACATGCATTTATTACATGCATATTGAATGTGCACGCTTGCGTGCGACTGTGGTGACACTGTGCACCATGCCGTGTGGTCTGTACCAGTTATCTGTATGCCATTTCAGAAAACTGCAGCACTGCCAGGGCTCAGTTCCAACCACATCAGACGCAGATGCAACTCAACAGGAAATGTAGTGTTGCACAATAAAAGCATGCCAATTAGTGAGGTTTGTGGGAAGGAGGGGGTACATGAATGAACAGTAGGCCGACTACCTGACTTCTCCTTTGGTCAACAGTAATTTTCAGTTAGAATTGTACAACCGGTAAGCTTAGGTGATACAAACCGGAAACAACCAGCCTGTTACGGTTTTGGACTACTTCTTGTTAGTTACCTGGCAACTGTTTCAAGCAGGTAGCTAAAAAGTAAACAATCTTGAAATTTTTGTGAGTTTTAAGACAAATTAAAACAGAAAAGTATCTCCTCCTTGTATTGTTTTTTTCTTATACGTTATGGTGTTTTAGTTTTCAGGGCATATTCATCTTCACACACTTCTGATTTTAACTGCTCTGGACAATAAGAAGCACAAGAAGACTTTATTTTAAGAGCGTGGGAGAGATGTCACATAACTGATTTTCCACTGGAATTCCTCCATTGTGCTCTTTGTTTCTGGCTGGTTTCCAAAGCTTCCAAAACATCCTCTACATGCTGTTCTCCTCCAGTCCTCAGCTGATCTCCATCTCGGTGCTTGGACCGGCCTCCTCTGGCCACAGTCTTTACCACAACTAGAGAGCTGCTCTCTGGCTAGTGTGTCACTCTGTGGTCTGGATGCAGCACATCTCTGTTCTCTTATTTTCATTCACTTCTTCTCTTCACTCTGACCAAAGTGTGGCTCGAGGTTCACCAAGAGGCTAGGGAATACCCGCACCAAAACTTTAACTGTCAATCCACCATGAGATCCACAACCACCTTATAACCATGACAACCAGATCCAAAACACAGACTCTCTTATCCCTTTTTTCTCTTTTGCAGGCCACAAAGTCAAGTTAAAACCATAAACAGAGGAAGAAGGGGAGGAGATGATCAGGGAGCTACAAGCCAGCAATTGTCTGAGTGTGTAATTAGACTGTTTGAAGCATGACCTGCCTCTGGGGGTGCTAAGCCCCACCAGACACTCACAACAGGTGGAGTGAGAGGGAGGGAACAGGAAGTGCACATGCAGCTGCTCTGGAAAAAAACAGGTGGCGTGCATCCATTCATATCTCCCGGGCTTAAAAAGGAGTATAAGACTGAGTGAGAGGATGGAGGAGAGGAGATGGAGCAGTGGATCAAAACAATGTTTATCTCTTTTCTAATCAGAACCCAGCCATCTTCCCATGACTCCTTCCCCACACAACCAGTCAGCTGTTGTTTCAGAGATAGTCACTATGTGTGTGGCATAACTCTAATTATTGGAGGGAATAATGATTACTTACAGCCAAGTAGAGCATGGCATACAGGGAAAAAGAGGCATGTCCTGAGAAGAAGGATTTCCTGTGAACAGAAATATTATCTATTGTCTATTGTTTCAAATATCAATGTTTAAGAAAGCTTTTGATACTGATGAATAATGTATAATATGCGTGTATTTTTGTTTACACAAACCTGGCCTCTTGCACGTCGCTGTCTTCACCAGTGCAGGTATAGTTAGTGATGTACCCCAGTGAACAGTTGATGGTGGAGAAATCTGGCCGACACACATCTAAAAAGTGAGGTCGCATTCTGCCCACCGACACCTTGGCGATGTCTGTGAATGACTGGCTGACGGCACAGCCGAACAAAAATACACCTATCTGAAAGAACACACATAATAATAATTAGAACCTAACATCTGTAATTGTTACATAAGACTACATCTTAATGCTTCAGCTGGCAAGATTTAGATTTTTGCACATTGGAAAGCATATTTGTGACAGTTTTAGGCAAACCAGAAACGTTTTCCATGTGTCCTTTGTGCTAGCTTTTATTTGTTGTCACAAAAAACACACATAAATATATTTATACATCATCACAAATCTTACAAGTGTTTTGTTTATAAAAGTATTTAATGGACCTTGTGCCTGCTCTGGTGTAGCCATTTTGGTATAGGCATGCAATTTTAGAGAGTTAGGGTCTAAAAATATGCATATTTATGGTTAATATACACATTCTGGTTTTAAGGAGGTATTTATTAACGCTTTTGTAAGTAACAATGAAACAGTTGATAAATAATGTTCTCTGATTTCCAACTTTCTTTTTATTGATTGGTTTCAGTCTATCAATTTCACTCGTGTCAGCAGTCCTGCACTTTTCCCCCACTCACTCACTGAGCAGTAGAGGAAAAGGTTTACTGAACTGCTTTGTTTAGAGTAACTGTATGACAATTACTCTGAAACAGAGCTCACCTGTTTGTAAAGAGCTGCAACATAAGGATTCCAAACAAGCAACTTGGTTCCCTCACGTAGGTGGTGAATCCTGTAGCACTCTCCAATTGCAATCTAAACGAAACATTTTTTCCAGATAAACAGAAAACACTGATTACAGCTATAACAATAGGCGTTTACTGGTCAATCTGAGAAAGTAGAATTACAAACAGAAAACCATGCAGTGAGGAGTTAACATCAGAATGTTTCATGCAAGAAATGAAATGAATCTCCAGGTTAAAATGTAAGATGTAACAGAAAGAATAGGTGAAATACAGACAGGAGAATGAATGAGCGCAACACACAGACAAACATACAAGGTGAGCATGGCCGGCCTTTCCCTCAGGCAGTTTGGATGAGATGAGAAAAAAGATGATGTCTGCTCAATGATATAATGCAGTCTTTATGAATGATAATGGTGGCATTGAAGGCAGCAAGAAAAGAAAAACATTAATGTCAAGCTAATCGTCTAGACTGCATTAGGCATCCGAGTCAGACTGACCTGACTTTGATATAAAAAGTATTACTGTACATCATCTGCTATACTGCTTAAGTCCACTAAACTAACCCTGACTCCTGTGGTATTTTAGCCAGGTGGTTTTAACTACTGTTGGGCCCCATGGAAAGACCTCAACCCCTCTAAGGGGGCTCAAACCAGTGCTCGAGGCACAAGGATGTCAATCAAACCCTCACCAGTCGGGGTAGGTAACTGACAACCCGGCTGCTCTCGCATTCCAGGCAACTTTTCACCACCCAGTCTCTCAGGAAAATATGTACCTGCCCATCTGTAAGCCAGCATACACTCAATACTGTGGAGAGCATCACATGCACGCAGAAATGTGCATGTTAGACTACTGGTTTCCCCCTATATCCAATCATCCTGCCATGTTTCGTGTTCTGACCCGTGACCTGAATAATAATCCTCATGGAGTTAGATGATCTCCTGATCACAAGATAGGTTGCAAATATGTTTATCTGGATACAAAGATGATTAAGAATCACTTGAGACTCCTCTTAATCTCTCTGCCCTTTTTTTTTATTCTCTTGTGACCTGAAGTGACAAGTTAAATCTCTGCTGCTTTGATTTCTCTTACAGGACGTTTGGCTGCTTTCCTCTGTTCTTTTACAGCATCCAGATTAGGAAACCCTCTGCTCATATATTATTACTATCCTGCTTATTGGGTGGTCAGCCGTGCAGGCTCACAGCCAGGAGAAATAAACATAGTGGTGCATTAGTTTGTTTCTATGCCCTATTGTGATTGAATTGTTCTGATCAGAGCTGGAGATTAGAGCCACAGGGGGCTGCTTCAGGTCACAAAAGTTTATTTGACTTGTCAGCATTTGCATTCAAAGATCTCTTTCACCTTTACTGTCTGGATTTACTCCTGCATGTCAGGTTGTCTAAGAGCAGAGAGGTCACCAGCGCTCAGGCCACAGGTGTAAAAAGTTATTTGAAAGGTTTATTTGGGCCATCGCTGTACATGCTTGAAATTCTCTTTCCGTCCATGGAACGGGCTCGTTAGACACGACTACGTCACACACACTGGACTACTGGGATTTCCCTTGCAGTTGAGATCAACAAGCCGTCTTGGAATCTGCTACCAGTGCATGCATACATGTGCACGTATGCTTATTTATGTGTGTGCTTGCCTTAGACAGGGAGCGAGTGTGTTAAAGGAATGGTGTCAGCATGGCAGTAGACGCCACTAATGGAACACAGCTGTGAGAGACACGCCAACTTTGCCCACACGTGAACATGTGAGGGAGCTAACACAAACTCAGCCTGCTGGTTCTAATAAGCAGAAGAACTGAGCTAGTGCAGCGGATGTATGCGTGCCCACCAAGTGGATGGCAAGGGGACGGTGGTGAGGCGACAGTTTAGTCTGAGAACTTATGAGGGGGCTGAGAGTCTGGGGGTTGTAAAGATCACCTAGCCTGACCACATAGCATTAATTGACGTACAGTCACCACATGTCATTATAACATGTTTCCATTATGTCTAGCCCTGCCTCCATAAACTGCTGTTCCTTTTTTTTGCTGTAAAGCATGAGTCCAGTAATGGGAATAAAGGCTTCATGCTGTTTCAAACTAGTAAGACACCCCAGGCTATCAGTGGGGCACCGGCGTCATGGGAGAGAGCAATGGCATTCCAGCCAAAGTACAGTGCAAGGCACAGAGTCAGAGTGTGGAGATAAAAGCAAGAGGCATAAGAGTGGACCAGGAGCTTGTTAAAAATCTCTTTGGTCTTTGGCATGCATGTGTCAGCATGCAAAAAAACTAACATACATTTCCTAACCTCCCCTGAAGAGCCTCTCACTACTGACTCACTTAGCAAAGTAATAAAACACCAGCTATTACAAATGACTGTCAGTGCCTCAAGGAAGCAACAAAAGAAAAAAGTATGATGGAAAATCAATGGTAGGGTACAAATAAAGCACATTTATAGAAGAAAATAGGGCTATTTTAGAAAAGACTGCATGTTAAGAGATTGCTAAAAAAAATGATGAGGTGTCCATAGGAATTTTAGTGGAAGAAAACTGTAAACAAGAGGTGTGAAGATGGACTTACAGAGACGATGCCAATAAGAATGCCAACGCCACAAAGCACGGCATCACTAATGGTCTCGCCCTCTTTTCGGGGGAAGCGGATGGACTCGTCCGAACAGTAAAACCCGCGCCGGTACGGCTTTATGGTGCTAGACTCAATGATCAGGAAAGGCAGGCTAGCTACAAAAGACACAAAGAGGGAGAAAGACAGGGGAAGGGAGAGAAGAAAGAAGGCACAAAAGCAACCCGGTCAGTGACACAGATATAAACAGGAAAGAAGCACAAGGAGCATGCTGGCACTGGAGGAACCATGAGATGCCAGAAAAGGGTTGGGCTTGAGGAAGTTATGTGTGGACATCTTGGAGCAAAACAGTCACGATTTTCCAAAACTATGACTTAAACGAAAGATTACATAAACTAGTCCTCTATTTAATGTGACACTGGCATTCCTTTATGGCCACATCATGAACCCCACCACAAGCCCTTCCTCTTTCTGCCCTTTGTTTCCACAGCCGAGCACTCTTTGTGGCAGAGGGGTGGGGGGGGGTGGGGGGGGACTTACGGACACTGCGGGCAGTGTCAAGCCAACAGAAGTGAGCACTGAAGAAGGTACGGTGCTGCTCTTGTAGGGGTACTTCAGACTGGAGTCGCTGCAGTAAAGACCCCTCTGGTATGGACGAATAGAGGTATGATGGAGAACCAGGGTCGGCAGCATAGCTACATACACACACACGCATACACACATAGCAGATGTATGAAACCATACACACATCAACTCATGTACATATAAGTCTGACCGATAGTGCACCTAATACAGGTAGTCACACTGCATCAAATCCACTTACCTGAAAGCTATAGATAAGAAAAACAGTTTAAACACATATTAACACACAAAACGTTTCACAGGTGTCTGTGAGCTCATGCCCACATTAAACAGGTTATTTACTCAGCAAACGCTCTCCTGCTGCTTCTGTTGACAAAGTGACACAAGAGCTTCGATTTATCCATCAGCTTTAGTCCGTCCTGGCAGAACAACCGGGGCCCAAATTAAAGATAAAGAAGCCCTTTGACAATGCAGCGTGTCATTTTAAAATGAGGTAAATGTATGCAAATGTGACAAGAGTGTCTGAGTTTCTGCTACTGCTGAAAGGCCTTTTATGGGCAAAGTGCCTACAAAGGGAACAGGAAGTCAAGAAGAGGAATATGAACCATCCTGCTTTCAACTACCTTTATGAGAATCTAAAGGTTGTACAACATCAACAGCAAATGGACAGTTAGTAGTATCCCATTAGACAAATTACATTAATAATTGCAGAATAACACACACACATATATAAAGTTGACATGTTTTTCCCCAACAAGAGAATATAATGATATGAATACCGGCGTTCAAAATCTGGCCTGGACGTTTAACTTTTCTGTGAGGAACTTTAAAATGTGGGAATATCAAGAAAAAAAGTAAGCCCACCCAACTGTGGAGGACTTTTTCAGATGACAGCATGTTCTGGCGCGTTGATGCACAAATGCTTTTGCTCCTAAATGGTGTGAGCTCAAGACACGAAGGCGTCCCGAAAAGCTGCATGCAGACACGCCAACATATATGTTTAGTGTCAGGCCGAACCCAAACTATTCCCACATGCGGTTTCGAGTGCTTGGCTCGCATCACGGGGGCTTTCTTCCTGCTGTTTGGTAAAAGTCAGAGATCTGCTTATGAACGTTCCTGGTGCGGCCGAAGAACCGCGCCTGTCGTCTCAGCAGTGATGAGAGTTTAGATATCGTGTTACCGATCCGTCCAGAAAAATACTAACGTGAACTTCTCGAGGACCTCAAAATACTTTTCTCAGGCATGCTGGTGAGACGTGCAGCCGCAGCGGCGCTCTGATTTCAGGAGTGTTGTCTCAGGTGTGAATCAGATCAATGAGTGGATATTTGAACCGTGTCCACGGTGGTGTGCTACAGCCACAAAAAAGTTTTTAAAAGGCCGAAACTGATATTCGAGACAAACCTAATTAGTCAATGAAGATGAAGCCTCAGGGTAGGGTACTAATTGGAAATTGTTTTGTGGTTCAAGCCCTGAACCCTGCAGTCTGCATGCCTTAGAGTCATGATACTTAACCCCAAAAATTGTAGATAAAGATGTAAGTACGAGGCTCCATATTTATCCTCCATCTGAACACAGAAATTAAACGTATAAAAGAATTATTATTTTTCAAACAGGAAAACCACTTGAAGCATTTTTTCCATTGTTTTGATGTCTAAGTGATGCTTTTCTCCCTCTCTCTGTGCACTGGTTAGATGGTCACTGAGCCAGACACCTGCACAAACACCAGGCTTTGACAGGCTGCTGGTGGGCCCACAGGCTGGGCTTTGGTGGTGTCTTTGAAACTTGCTATCCCCACAAAAGACAGGGTTAGCTGTGTGTGAGGACGGAGTTGGTGGAGCAAGGCGGGGCAGGACGGTCAACACAACTTAAGACAAGTTAATTCCAGTGTAGATATGGTTGTCTTTGACCTAATGCCTCAGTGCACTGGCTAAAAAGTGTAATACCTTCAACAAAGTGAAAATCCTCGTGAGTTAAGTCAGTACACAAACTGTTTGGTAAACAATCAGCTGTGGAAGCAAAAGGTTACAGAAATTGGATTTTGCTTTTGTCCAAGTCCTCTTTGCTTTCCTTTTCGCATCTTTCTCCATCCCTCAGCTGTGGTCTACTTGTGGAGAAGGAATTCAAATGCTAATGAGGAGACGTGGGGGAAAAAGGGTCAGGCGGACATGGATAAAAACACACACAAGCTAACTGAGCGGTGCTTAAAGGCTAAAGTGATCTGGGAAAACCATGGGAAATTCTGAAGCCGAGCAATCCAATGACAAAAAAAAAAAAAAGTTAAGTGAGCTCAAACAGTCGACAAACTTGTCCCCATCTATTGATAATTCATGAAAGCCTCTCTGTGTGTGCACAGCGCCCAGCCTTGAGATGCCAAGCTGTTTTGTCCCCCCCCCCTCATGAGAACAGCCTGGTATGTGGGCATTCTCATCATACCACAGTCTGTCCATGAAGCACTGAGCAGAAAATAAAACATGCGTTTGCTCCACAGCACATGTGACACTGGACTGCAAACAGCAGCGTGAGGAAATATGACCTCTTTTATGCCAACAGAATAAAGAGCAAGTGACCCTCGGAAGGCTTTTGCTGACCCGGGAGGAGGAAGAGAGAGACAGGAGAGAGTGCCGGAGGAGGGCGAGATAAAGTCGGAAAGGGGGGAAAAGAAAGAAGTGGGCTGGTCTGTTGGCAAAAGCCTCGGCTACATGACTGAATCAAAAAGCAACTATTTCCCCAGCTTTGTCACAAGGTCACTAACATTATGTTATGGTTCAGATGCTGATTAGAAAGGATCCAACCTTAGATCTAGAGAAAATACTTCTCTCAACCTATTTACTTTGTTGTTACGTTTTGCTCTGCCAGACATTTGGTATGTTTTGTGTTTTAAGAGCCAATGAGCCTTATGAGCTATTAAACCACCGAGCTGCTTTTAAACACAACATGAACAGGCGCCTGTGTTTAATTGGAGCCTGAAAATCCCCTTAATGGACACGTATGAGAAGAAGAAAGGGCCGGCCCAGAAAATAAGAATGAAACAGAAGAAAAACAAAGTGCACGCATCCAAAGTGGGTGGCTTGGCAGGTTTGGGAACACTTCTATTTGTCTTATCAGATCCTGCCGTGCATTTCTCTCGTGCAGTCTATGAGGAGAGCCACTGCAGACCACTAAAGACTACTTACTGCAGGTCAGCGAGAGGCTCTCCTTTGCCTGGTTGAATCAGTGTTTATGTAGCAGAGGTCATGGCAAGGCCGTTGTGCGTGCACGTGCGCGTGTGTGCTAGTGTGGTCGCTGCACTTATTTTCCATCTGTAAATCCAGTCACAGGTTCGCGCCCTGCTGCCTGCTAGAAAATCACAGCTCAAAAGTCCATCCACGTGTGTTTATATGAGCTCTGTGCGTATGTGCTTACTTGTGCATGTGTGCGCTCATTTGTTGCTATGACAGATTACCCAGCTGGCATCCGTTTGATTGGCTTTGGAGCTAAATTTGGTACAGTGACTTAGGGGATCTGTTGGCAACGCATGCTTAGGTTCTTCTTACCTGGTTAAAGATTAAAATGTATGTTTAGATGTATTGTTTTCTTTAAACTCCAGTCTAAAGCTCCTCACCTCAAATGGCTCGTCTATGCTCGCCAAAAAATAAGCAATAGCTGCTCTTATTGTACCTAAAAGTCTGCGTTAAAAGGTTCATTCTCTTCTACATGGAACAAATTTTCCTGCATGTCTGCTGAGAAGACACTAGACTTCTCATCCTTCAGCTGTCACCACTCTGTTTCATCCCTTTGCATCTCTATTAGCATTTTAATGGCCTTCGTGGGTTTCAGGAGCAGAATCAGAATGATATCGAGATTTCTAGAGAGAGAGAGTCCGAGTGTCAGGAGCGAGGGAGAGCTGAATGGGAGGCGGGGTGGGATAGAGGAAGAGGTATTGTGGCCACCACTAATGGAGGATTTCCTCCTCCTGTCTCTCGAACGCACCATGTGACCTATCCTGGGAAGAAGTGGGAATATTCAGGGGAAGGTTAAAGAGGGGAGAGGCTGAAGTGGGCTTTGACTCCATAGACATGACAAGTAAATCAATCAAAGAT
Organism: Pseudomugil gertrudae; assembly: GCA_037177535.1. NCBI lineage: Eukaryota > Metazoa > Chordata > Actinopteri > Atheriniformes > Pseudomugilidae > Pseudomugil > Pseudomugil gertrudae. Next base: position 20,697,214 of record JBAMHV010000015.1, on the reverse strand, counting down.
TGGCTTCTTTTTCTCCCCAAAGATTTTTCTCAACACTACTTCAATCAATTTATCAAACTGTGGAAGCTGTGCTTGTCCAGCCTCTTGTACTTGTCTTTGTCTGTGTGCATCAGAACCATTAGGTTTAGGTTACGTCCTCATTCACCGGCTCTTTAGGAAACTCTTAATCTACTTAAATCATTCAGATGTGAACATCAACCCACATCCTGCTAACATGACCTGCATCAGCAGGATGGTTCTCCAAAGTGGCCTTTATTGCAAATACAACAATAGAAAGATGTGGTTATTTGATATGTGACTGTGTTTCCAGGAGGAAACATTCTGTTCACTTTCCTGGTAACTGCATGAAAATGTGCAGATCCACATGTGTGGCAAAGATTAGCTTTGTGTGTGCCAACAGTTACAGTGGCATGTATCTGATAAAAACAAGCGAATCAGGGGTTCAATATATATATATATATCAGTATATACATATATATATATATATATATATATATATATATATGTATATACATAACTTAACCTCACACTTTATCTTCAGGTTGTTAAAGCGTTAGAGCTTGAGAATGTGAGACATTTGGGAATATGTTTCCTGAAGACAGACTCTGGAAGTGGCTGCAGAACCAGGGGTCAAAGGTGAGGGATGCTGCGTAGCTCTGCCATTGTGCTGTAGCGTGCAAAAGCAGCAAATGTCCCTACTGCGACCATGCCTATCAAGCTGCATCTGTGGGAGCGTGAGGCTGCGTGTGTGGCTATGTGGCTGTTAAAGGGGATTACTATGGTTCCACTTGCAACTTCAGCAAAGCCACTCTTAAACAGTTTTAAGCTGTTGACCACAATGGGCTTCAAAAATGTCCTTGCAATCCAAATAAACAAACTCGGCTCCAGAAACCTCCCTGAAAAGTTGCATCCATCGACATAATCACCGTTTAGGAAACCTACACTTTGTTGCACTGTGATGCAGATGTTTGGCCTGAGATGTTATTGTTTCCATGGCTTGCCGAAGTGTTTTAGACGTTCTCAGAAATACACAAACACACAGACACAAACAGATACATAGGAGTGGCTGAGGTCAGCAGAGTGGTGTACAGAGTGAATCCCAGGCTTTTTTCCTCTCTCTGCGTGAATGCTGCAACAACCGGGGGGCCGCTGGCTGAAACATGTGCTTACTCAGAGAGATTTTATTCATGGGAATAAATGCCTTTTACACACAGTTGGGACACTCTGTAGGGGAACCTTAACCAGCAGGCACCTGCATGGGCAGCCTATGAAAGCTGCTGCTGACCCCGGGCACATATGAAGAGACTTTGGATCGAGCCGACTCTGATCCACATAAACGATAGAGGTGGTGCATGGATATTTATAATATGCTTCAGACAGATCAGTTACAACTTACAGAGATACTGCTGGTCTAAACGATAGGATGAACATTCAGCTGCTCCGATGAAGGGGAACCTGAGCCATGCCCAGGGGCTGAATCACACTACTGGTCTGGTTGGATGGTGGGGCGTTACTCTCATTATTGCCGTAATGGCATTATTGCCTCCCAAGACAGAAGCCCGGCTGCTGTGAGGACGGCAGTGGACTCTTTGAAACCCAAACCCCCTTCTGTCTAGATAATGCTCCATTAAACTTCCTCTCATCTGCTCCTCTTGCACACAATGCAAATGGTGTGTGTTGAGGACAATAGGTGTTATACCGGCACTGCAGCACGAATGCTTTGCATTATTTTTAAAGTATTGTCGGCAGTCTCCTCACTCTGGGCTCAGCTCTGTATATGTAAACAGGACAGGGCTCAGTGACTGCAGCTCAGATAAGGGCAGCACCAATAAAGATGCTGAGCTGATTATTACACAGTGCTGAGAAGATAAGCGCCACAACTCACAACCCAGCCAACAATACAGATAGAAGCAGAGGCGGTCGTAAGCCACTGATTGATAATCAAGTGGCCTAAAGTGCCGATGAGTACTGTCTTCTAGCCTCTTACCCTTTTCCCACTCATTTATGCCTCCTCACTCTTTTCCATCCTTTCCTGTCTGCCATTGGCCCATCGGTCCTTGTTAATGAAACAAAGAGCACTGAGATGCATCAAAAGGGCTATTGTTCTCTGTGAAACAGTGAAATCTCCCTGACCCCCCCCTCCTCCTCGTCTGAACCCTCCCCGGCCCATCCCTGGATGCACACAGTATGTGCACACAAATACAGAGGATTGTAGCGGGTTATGTAGTAAGAGAAAGTGACAGACAGAGGGGCCTGTGTAACAGCAGGGAGGCCCAAGAAAAGGACACAGAGAGATATAATGAGGCCTACAGCTCCACATCATCTGCTCCCTCTGCTCTAATTTACATTAACAGGCCTGTGGCATCACTGTGAGCTCTGGCCCACGTTATCAGGCGGGAATAAATCTAAAGAAATCCTGGAACGACACCAGGTTAGTTATGGAAAGTACACCAAACGTGGCGGACAAGATGCGTTTTAAATAACCTCATCATCCAGAAAATATACATTTACATTACTTGCTGAAAACTTAAACACAAGTCAGAATAAGCTAACAAATGGTTATGGTAGTGTCCTGCCCAGTAATCTAAAATGATCTAAATAAGCAGTCTGAAGGTGTTTATAGAGGAGGGATATAATCATAGATGAGTGTATGGACAGAGACGGGAGAAACAGAAGCTTTACTGCTCCATTGTTGTAAAAGTGTCAACTACAAGACTTTGTTTCTTTTATACAATCTGACTGCTGGGATGGAAGACAGAGAAAGAAAGGGTTGAAGCAGATGAATGTGTCTGGTTTGTGTACCAGTGTAAGGAGTAACAGGCGCATCAGTCAGCCCGATCCCTTCAGCTTGCCCACAGGAGCCGCATAGTACACACACACAAATGGAGCCACAGATGCCTCACACATGCTACCCACACACTGCTTCACCCTCCAGGCCCAACAGTCCGTTTAATGACAGCTTTGAGTGCTCCCTCTCCATCATGAGCCTCGTGGGACACTCGTGCACACGCTCACACCCACACACCTCTAATGGCAGCCCTGCGCAGACACAAACCCCAGGGGTTTGTCCTTTTAACTCGTGCACCAGCATGAACCAGCCACATGTCTCTCTGACAAGCTAAACAAGTTACAGACACAAGTCTGGCATCAAGACTGCCACTGCTCTTCATCAAGAAATACACACCAATACACATCTTGGCACAAATGCACAGTGGACATGCTTTTCATTCTTAGAGAGGCTGTACTACAGCTGCCATAAACATCTGCTGATCTTTATCTTCTTACATAATACAGGGATTCTGTGCTGCCAGAGGACCTGCTTAAGAGCCCTAGCCTCACCTCAGCCTGCAGTCATAGGAGAAGACACATGCTGTAACTCTCCAAAGGGCAGCTTCCACTGCAGCACAAAGGCATGTGTAACAAATGCTGTACTGGTGTCTGCTGATGCAAAAATCGGTGGAAATTGATTTGAGATGATTCTTTGTGATTACTCACTGCATGCAAATGTCATTCACACAGCTCTGCAGGCTTTTGTCCTATATAAGTCAATTTAGTCCCTGACCTTTGGCCTCATCTTTAAAAGAACTAACGAACATCAACATTTGAACTATAAACACATAAAGTACACACTCTACCTTAGTCCTTTTCTATATTAAGCGAGTCCTTTAAGAGTTTAAGTTGTTAACTAACACATTAACATGATTTGTCAGTTAAATCTTGAAATCTGTGCTTGTGTGTCTTGTGTATAACCCGAGACACTTTCCTGGCTGATGCCTTTGCATAAACTGGTGCAAAACTGTGAATATTTGCTATTAGATTAAGGCCGACCGATTTGGATAGCAGCCTATGTTTGGGTTTGTGTGTGAGCACCTCCCACTTTCTGTCTGATTACAGTTTCCTTGTGGAAACCTGACTATCAGTACCTATCTATTGAGGTCCATTACTGTAGGGTGATTTCTTTGTTACAGGCTGCAGGATAAAAATGTAATCTATGACCTGTTTTTGCAACTTTGCCCTTTTTTGTTATTGTGCTTTTGAATCTCCCTTAAGATAATTAAGATGAAGCACTGGAACAAGTGGAGAAAGAGAGAGAGAGAGAGAGAGAGAGAGAGGGTGGAAATGGACTGTGAGGCAGAGAAAGAAAGAGACAGGATTTTATTTCACAACCACACCTACCTCTGACCGACACTACCTTTCCGTTTCCCACCCTTTCCTGAGACACACACACACACACACACACACACTTGTCCCCTGCTTCCCTCTCTTCAAACTGCACCATATGTCCAATCAAGAGTTTTGGGACAGATGAAGAATTTGAGAAATTCTGGAAAATATTTGTGGAGGGGCTCAGGCGTGAAGTGGCCGAGGCTTGGAGAGGTAGAGGTTAAACCGTTTCCAGTCTTAGTTACTGAGTGATGCAGAGCTGCAGCATCCGATGGGGAAGTTAGAGCTGTGCCCAGACCTGTGAGGCCAATTCTGATCCCTGATTCCTTTTTGGAAGAGATGATTATGGAAAGATCTTGCTAAGACACTCACAGCGGTGACTGGTCACCAGAGCAATGCCAAGGCAGAACATGGAGAGACCGAGAGAATGCTTCAATGCTTCTGGATCTTATGCTACAAATGCTTTGCAAACTATGTCTGCACATAAGCAAACGCAGGAAGCACAATCTTCCTTTGCATTGTGGAAGTTAATCAGAGTTGAGGTGAAGCTCGATTTAGAAGCATGGTTTCCTGAGAGCTGGAGCGACTGACGCTTCACAGTGTTTTCACAATAAACATCTATTCAAGCTGCATGTTGGGGAGCCACTGGACAGCGTGTCGCCAGAAGGAGAATAAAATCCTGCAGGCTTGTGTATTTATAGTGAGTGTACAATGTGTGTATACATGCTTCTTATACTGACGCTAAATCCACTGGAAAAGGTGAAATCAGCACATGATGCTAGCGCTCGGCTGCCAGAACTGTGCACAGTGTCTCTGATCTCAGCAGCTGAGAGCCTGATTGTGTTTACACATTGTTTATGGCTAAACGATCCAAGGCTAAATGAGGGAGGGACTCTTAGGATGTGGAAATACACTCATCAGCTGTGCCTGAGGGTGTGTGACTTGAGATTGATAACCTTTGGAAAGATGCTGCTGCATTAGACTTTATGTGTGTAAGTGTGTGTGTGTGTGTAGTAACAGCTGGCAGATATAAGCTAATTAAATGTGTTTATGCATAAGCTAACTGTAAAAGCTGATGCCCACGGAACAAAAGCTTTCCCCCCTCTACACACCCACATTCCTTGTTTCTCATCCACACCGCCCTGATACCCCCCTCCCTCCTTCTCTTTCAACCCCCTCAACCCCTACAACCCACTTAACCCCAAACTGCTAAAGTGGGCCAACCAATAATCGCTGAGCGACCAGACTGTGTTTAGCATGACAAAAGAGAATCTGGGTGCTTAACTGTGCGTGTGTGTGTGTGTGTGTATAAGCATTGTGTTTACAAGCGTACATGTGTGAGCGGATGAGTGTAGATATACCAGCAAAGGAAGTTTTGGGGGTTTTTTTTGGGGCAGGAAATTTGCTCCACATGTGCTCAGAGTTCATCTACATTTATACAAGTGTGGATGAAACAGTGTATCTGTCTGTGGTGCTTTAATAAGCAAACCAATATAAAGCTTCTGGAAAACTTTGTCAGACAAATCTGCTTCTGCTTCACAGCATTAAAGGGAATGTGGAGTTAATCGGCACCACTTGTAACAGCCGGGGTCATAAAAATCCTGCTCCCATACAGCGATGTCACAAATTCCCATGCTACTTTTGAAGCTTCGGTTTCTGCATTCAGAGCAGTCGGTGTGACTCCCACCTGCTCCTCTAAAGCCCGGTCAGCCACAGGTCCCGCTCCTCAATCCCCATCTCTTTCTCTTAGATCGGAGGCATTCCCCTGCCACAACACATGCTTAAGCAATTATTCCACGCATTCTCCTGGCCGGAGAGAGGAGAAGGAGGGTTAGAGTGAGAGAAAGTAGTTTGAATTGGAGTGATCGGGGGCAGCCGGCCAGGGATTTGCTGGCCAAGTTCTGGGAGAGAATGTGTAGAAGTTAAGCACAACTCCCATAATCCTTTTCTAAAAGAGAGAAAGGAGAGACGGAGGGGGGGAGAGAATGGGGGAGAAAAGGAATGAAAAAAGGGAGGTTCCATTGGGGCTTGAAACTAATAGGACAGGGGAACAGTGACAGCAGCCAAAAACAAACCATCACACACACACATACACTGCTGAATCCGGATGGGGACACGCACAGAATTATAAGTTAGGACCAGCACACAAACAAGTTCAGGCCACCACCATCCCCCCGGCTTCTGTGACAGCTCCACAGCTATAAATCAGCACCTAACGGCACCCAAATGTTTGACTTCCATCCTTCATCTCTGTGTATGGACAGCTCTAGCTGGAAGGCACCTCTGGAGGTGAAAGGTCACACGAACAGTATTATCGGGACACAGGGGAGGGGGGGCGGTGTCATGGACTATTTTAAGGGCAGTAAAAGGGCAGGATACCACACTCCAAAACATTTGTGCCCCAGGCTTGTTGCAGGCAGCAGAAGCATCTACTGATCACTCCCAGTGACACTCTGTTGACTTTGAAGTGATCAATATATTAGATGATGTTTCTTCTAGCGCTCTCAGCTGGGGGAAGTATGCACCTGTCAGTAAAACCACGTGTACAGTTTCCTCTTAGGATGACGTATAAAAATGATTTAATAAGTGAGTTTTGATCAAACTTTGAGGCTTTTAAACAGAAAAACAAAAAAGATGCTGTGCAGCAGTTTAGCTCCTCTGCGTGTTGGTGCTGGATGATAAGAGGATGCTCCATATGAAGCTGTTTAACGGTTACAGATAGCGATAAGGCTTTTTATTGCCAAGCATTAGAAAGCGCGCGCGCTGTTTGGATTATCTATGGCTACAGGAAGTTTTGCATTTTTACATGGGATTCATATAACCCAATAAAAGATAATAAAGTCAAGGCAAATTCTAAACACTGAGTTAACTCACCAAGTAGAAGACAGAAGATGTCGAGCCCTATGAGCAGCTTCTTCTTACTGTTGTCAACACCATTGTTGTTGTTTAACGTAGAGGTGCCTCCGTTCCTTGTTTCTTGGGCCATCGCTTTCTCATATATGTACTTTTGCATTTAAGAACTCCCCGTTTTTCAGCTCGACAAACCCACACCACGAAGTGGGTGAAGAAAGAAAGTGTCAGGGTCTAGTGTCTCTTACAAGAAACGTCCCGACGCAAAGCTGTGCGCGCAGTTTCCGAGCTGATGATGTTCCCCTGCTCTGTCTGACAAGAAAAAAAACCCTCAAAGAAACATTAATGTGATATAAACGGAGTAAAAAAAAAGTTGTCTGTGGCCGAAATCAGTGGAAAGCCTGCTCCCCTGTCTTTTATCGGTCTTGATGCAAACAGTTGGAGTGAATTGCGCTGCGCATCGACAGCCGCGCTTGTTATATCAATCCGTCTTCTCCTCCTCCTCCTCCTCCTCCTCCTCCCCTCCCTTGCTCTCTTCAAGTTGCCCCGGCAGCTTCAAGGCTCAGCCCTCCTCTTTCCTCTCTGGTGAGAGGTAACCACCTCCATCCGTGCGTGGAAACTTTTTCAAACTGGGTTTAAGTTGAGAAGGAGCGCGCAGGTCGGGAAACAGCGCCACACTTGCGCCAAACAGCCGTGCAGGCACATACAGCGATGGTGGAAAGTGATACAAACAAACTTTATTGTCGAGTGTGCCGCTTGTGTTTTTCCAAGACTTTGTTCAAACTTTTATGTGGAGTTTTTAGAAAAAAAAACTGAAGCGAGCACCGACTGTGACATCAAGTCTTTCACTTTTTTCATTTAAAAAACATTTTTTTAGTCTTTATCAGATGAGACGTCGCTATTTATGTTTTATTGTGAAAAGTTGTTGTACCCATTCACTATAAAGTTTGTATTTAATAATTTAAGTCATTTTATATTAAACTTTTAATCATTTGAAAATGCGTACATTTATCTGAGTTAGTATTTCAAATAAACACACTTCTCAGTGGGAAATTGTACCATCTAGTAAATACATAAAATAATAAAAACATATAATGTTTATTTGTTCTTTTCTGACTGTAATATTGAGTTCACGGTCAGCTGCAAATCGGTGAAATCCAGGCCGAGGCACGAGGACGTCATCTGCCAAGCAGGTTTACACCGCCCTCTAGTGGCACCACAGGAGCAGTACATCTCACTCCGAAATGCATAATCTGCAACAACTAAGGGAACAAATCTTTTGATGAATTGTTTTTTACCTGTTCATGTCAAAACAACTAAAGAAAACCACCCCCCCCTCCAAAGAAAAAAAAATCCAAACTATTACTATTTCATTTAATCTTCTGCTTTCCAGACAGCTCCATGTCCTTGATGTATGGACTCCATTTATTCTTATATCCATTCTTTTTCTGTTTCTGTCCAATCCCCTTTGGTGAAGACAGATCAATTCTTCACCAAATTCACTACAGTAATGAAAAATCCCAGGAGACATGTATAAGATACCCTTGTTCTTCACAGAGTCGTGTTAATAGAAATCAGATGAGATATTTTGTAAAGCAAAAGGTCAAAATTGCACAAACGTGTTTGTATCATACTGATCAAACAGTAGTAAATGTGTGAGAATGTATTCACAATACCATACACCTGTCTTTGGGACTTCTGTTGTAATGTGGTTAAAATCGCTGAACATTGCTGGGTGAAATGTAACTTTATTTATTACCCTTTTCACTTTGGATGTAAATGTTGTTTCCTCCTGCATTACTGTCAATGGTTTCCCAGCAAGCACAAGTGCATCTGCTTCTTTCTTTTTGAAGCTTATACAATATATTTTTTTTATCTAAATATAAATACAAGCATGAATTGTTTGACCTTTTCTGTATAGACATCAAAACCCCTTCTATGAATCAGAGCACCATGATTATTGTTGATCCGGTAACAGCTTCCACTACATCTGAGTTCTCTCATTTTTATGGAATATTTTCCAGTAAAGGATAGTTTGATGACTCAGTGTTTTCTCTAAAACTGAATTGCAACATAAAGAATGACTTAAATGTGTTTTTGCATCACTGACATAATGTTAATAAGTCCATAGTTGGTCTTATCTAAATGACCAGCTACTGTAAAATCAGTATTTTCCAAGCACGAGGGAATACTCCTGTAATGATTCAACAGTTGATGAGCTCACAAATAGCAGGAACAAAAAAGTCTTTATGAGTCATCTATTCTGTAAATGTCTTTTTGGTATTGTAGAAAATTTAAATTAGAGCTCTTTTCACTTTGTTTCATGAATTATATCAGCAAAGTAGCCAATATTTTAAAATCATCTTCCAATATTACATGATCGCAGACTTCAGATGTCAAGCGGAAGAGTTTTATTTCTGTGAGTTTGACCTTTTAGGTTTATTTTGTGCATGACAGCATGAACAAAGAAGCCTTTGCATTTCTCAGTTCCTTTATTGGTTTTATAGCAGAGGCTAGATAAGAAATTTAGCCTAAATCAAGCCTAGTTTAAAGTTCAGATGTAAAAGAGGGCAAATGATTGCTTTCCATATAATTTTCTATCATATTTATTCTAATCTGCCTCTAATTTTATTTTCAAGATTAGTTAACCCACTTTTGTGGATTTTGTATACATTTAACTAATTAGAGAGAGAATAAATAAATCTGTTTTCTGTTTTCTCAGAAACAAAAGGTCTAATAACTCTGTGATGACAGTACAGTTTGTTAATAATGAAACCAAGTTTACGAGTCTCAGTAAGTTTGATTGTTCTAGTTGGTCATTTAATAGTTTATTTTATGTCATACTTGATTGAAGGGAATTTTATTTTTATTTTATCAAACTGGGTTATACTAAGATCACCAAATAAAACTGTTTTATTATTATTATTATTTATACCAGGTCTCACTGGTGTAAATAAATCAAGTTTCTCAGATTAGTTTTGTTGCAGGAAAACTCCATTGATGCGCGTGCTGTGGTCTGATGACCCTCTTTTGTTCCTCTCTTCTCTCTAGGATATGTGCTAAGAACAGCATAGCATTTTTTATTATTACTTTAGGATCTGGTTTAAAAACGTTGAGTTTTTAAGCTTCCAAAATGCCAGTTCCGTGTGAAGGACACATCCAAACGATAAAATACTAATAAACTTGAGCAGACAAACTCAAACTAGCCTGTGTGGATATATTCCTAACTTTTTAATCAGAATGACTCTTTACACCGTGGGGGGTGCTGGACCCTCAGGTCAGCAACTACTAGGTTACAATTCAATTAAAACTTTATTACAGACTCAAGGTCCAAATAACAACAAACGGTGTAATATAGTGTTTTAACGGGTTTTGCCAGTTCTGCATAGAAAAGGGAGAAAAACATTGTAACGCTACGAAAGACTCAGTAAATCCTCACCTTCAAACAACCTGAACAATGTTTTTCGTTTTAATCTAACGGTAAATACTATTGCACGCCACTGATGGGTTGCGCGCTCCCGCCGTCGGGGATATAATCTCTGTCGGGATAACTGTCTTGGCGCGACATCTGTCTCAAGTAAGCGCGAGCTCCTCGCAGTGAGATGGGGCCCCGCCCCTCCCTGTGCCCCACACAGGCAGCAGCATACCCGCCGCACCGAGCCCAGCCGTCGGTAGCGGAGAAGATGGCAGAGCGGCAACAACAGAAGCACGAAGGCAGGGTAAAGATCGGCCATTATATCCTCGGCGACACGCTCGGAGTGGGGACATTCGGGAAAGTAAAGAGTTAAGTCATGTTTTTGTGTTATGCTTTATGTGTGCATGTGAAGCTGTCAGTCGCAGTAGTTAATGTGAAGTAGTGGCCGTGTCCCCCCTTTCTCCACGCACCGTGTTCAACTTGACAGTAAGAAGTTTGCGCAGCTCCCCGCTTTACAGGCACAAGTAAGGCTGACTTTGTGCCGTAACTGCCCTCTGAGAATACGACCACTTCAAAGTCAAATTCTTCCACCAAAGCCCCTTTCTGTAGCTACAGTTATCAGCTATAGCAGGTGTAATTACCTGGAGGACACCAGAGATGCAATGTCATGCTCTCATTACCATCTCACAGCATTAAACAAATCAGACGTTATGGTCTGGTAGGTTTCTTTAACCTGTCTTGCGGGAAAAGGACACATGAAGCTTACAGTTTGACCGAAACCCACCGTGTTTAATGTTAACAGACAATAATGTTACGAAGCAGCGTTGCTAGTCCGATTAGTAACGTCGCCGCTTGGCCATACTAGCTTTTCAGTGCCAGCCAAGCTGGATGACGCACATCAATCTTTAGTGGAAAATCTTATCGCAGGATATAAATTCACTTTTCTTAGCTAGTGTTTTGGGCTCTCAGCGTGACCTTGTGAGCTTTCTTACCCCGCCTCGGTCTTAAGTGTGCGGTTGAATGGATGTTTTAGCTCACAGAGGCATTAAACCACCTGCTTTCGCGGTTATGCTCCTATAAGAGTATTCCAGTCATTTATGCTATAAATAACTTTTATCAGAAACGTCTGGGAAATAATAGTTGTTATCAACTATTATATAT
>JBAMHV010000015.1:20612718-20669325 GCA_037177535.1 Pseudomugil gertrudae | reverse complement strand
CACATTAACACAGTACATTGTATATATAATTTCAGAATCAATTTAAATGATTTTATTAGTTTTTAACCCCCCTCTATGGTCTTTATACATATTTAAAAGTCAAGAGAAAGGTGTGGTAATGCTGCTATGAAATATAACTACTATGTTAAACTACATATTGATCTGCAGACTGAGGGGAAAGTCATTTTATCTTATAAATTAACACATAAATGATGAAAGAACTGAGCTGATTCAACTGATTAATCATTAGAGACTCACAGTGTAAAGTGATAGGCTGTTATAGCTGAGGACAGATATTGGGCGATGTGGACCAGAGAGAGGAAACACAGACAGAAACGATGGGTTGAGGAGATGGATGTTGACTGATTCATGTTTTTGGCCTTGTCACGTGATCAACTCCATGTTTGCAGGAGTGTTACTTAAACAACAACAAAATGCAGGTCTTTTAAGTCATATCTAAACAATTGTTTTAACACACCAATGCAACAGGCTGGTAAAAGTATCGTAGTAAATAGAAAGTTAGGTGTGAAGTTCATAGATCTTCTGTCAGAAATATGCCAAATAATGATTTACATGTTTACACAGATATGGTTTTGCACATGCTGCTTCAGTTCAGCTCTTCAAGTGTGAGGAATGAATCCAGACAGGTTTATATGCGTAATACACCCACCCTCCTCCACTGCTCCAGCATACCTGTCTTTCCATCAAAATAACAATACTCACTTTGAATTTTTTCTTTAAAGCATTCTCCTTCTTTTCTCTCTCCTTCTGCTCTTTCCTCTCCCGCTCTTGCTTCTCCTTTTGCTCCTTCTTCTCCTTTTCCAGCCGCTGCTTCTCTTTCTTTTTAAGCTCTTTCTCATCTGGTCCCTCTGCAGCAGCTTTCTTATCAATCCTGCAGAAAAGTGATTGAAAAAAACCACGGTGTTGCTTAAAGGAGACTTGAAGTCTGGTTAACCAGCAGTGGAAGGGTCAGAGAAACATAAGCAAACCAAACTCCCTGTGGGTTAGTGAAAGATAAAGAAGAAAAAGGAGAAGTGGTCGAAAGAAGAAGGCCTTACTTGCCAAACCTCCCTGTCTTGGTTTTCTCTCGAACCTGGAAATAGCAAAAAATAGTGGGGATTTAAGTCAGTTTGAATAAAAACGCTTGAGGAACGGGAACTTTCTTATTTTATAAATGATGGAAAGTCTCATAAAGCTGCTTACTGTTTCTGCTGGAGCCTCGCCATATGGATCTATGGTAATAAATAACACATTTATAGTTATACAAAAGGTTTTAGGCATTTTAAGTTGGGTGTTGTGTTAAACACACACACACATAAAGCTACTGGGAAAAGTTTTGCTTGTTTTTAACGTGCCATTTGTACTCTCCGACATGTTACCATCATCATGTTTGAGTGATGGAAAGATGGATATTTATTTTTCTTTTAACAGGTTTTGCAAGTGTTTGTTTACAGAAGCAAAAATATGCTGCAGCTTTGAAAGCAATGTTTCCTTTCCTGGAAAATGACTTGCTGTAAGTCCTAGTATAGAGGTATAGTAGCAGTATATGTTGCTAGAAAAGCATTAACAGTGCCCATCACTAAGGTTTCTCATGCCATCTGCACCTGTATGCTCCCACAACCATCATCTGAGGCAGCTTCTACATTGTGCACTGGTTTTACAGGAGAAAATCACTTCTACACTGAAGAATCAGTTCTGTAATGGCTCTTAATCATGTCACTGACCTGCTGCCTGTTAGTATAATTGGTTTAAACACTGTATGTTCAGCTGTTCGGATATAAATGAGTCCTTACTCTTAGGTGCCCCTTTGCGCTTCTTGCTATTGTTACGCTTTCCTTTCTTCTTGCTGGAAGACTTGATGTCCTCGTACACATTTTCTGTGCTTATGATGATGCTGTTCCGGTTTTCTGCTTGAAGCCTGCATCACACAAAGCAGCAAATGAAGCCAATGTCTCAGACAAGAACAAGTGCTTCAGAGTAAAGTAAATGTCTTACTCCTCCGCCGGTGGCGACTCGTGTGTATTTTGGAGGGAAGGCTCTAGGTGCGCAAGATTATGTTGGTATTCTCCTTCATATGTTGGTTCTAAGGGGATCTCAGGGGAGCCTGAATCAGCTATTCCATTACTATAACACACAGGTAAGTTCTGTCCATCTGGAAGATCTGGAGCTGTATAGTCCTCGTTCCCCCACTCTGATGTCGGCAGTTCTGCAGAGTAAACTTCTGAAGTCACATCGTCGAAGGTCGGGATGTCTGGCGTGTCGGCCTCTGAAAAGTCAGGTGAAGCAGGGGTCGCTGCAGATGGGAAGCAAAGGAAAATAAAAACACGATACAATCCAAGCGTTGTTTCTATGGTTTGAGTGGTACAGCCATGGTCGTGCAATTACCTTCAAAAAGAGGAGGAGGAGGAATAAAGACACTAAGGGAGGGAGGTCCGTCTGGTTCCTCTAGAACAGGAGCTGGGGACTCCAGATCAGCTGAAACCATTCTGGGTGAAGGAGGGGCAACTGCCAGCAGGTCCTGGATACCATGAGTCCCCTCTGCTGGGATGCTGTCCAACACTGGGGAGGGTTGTCCTGAAAATGAGACGTGCTCAGTTTACCTGCTTTAAAGCTAGCAGCACAAAAACACCTGGAGGCAGAGGAGGACGAGAGGAGGTATGCAGAGTAGAAGGATCTGATTTGTGAGAAAGCCAAACCAGTCAAACACACTGTGGAAGAGGCTTCCTTTAATCTAACTCTTTTCTCTACTATGTCTGCTCTTTTTAAGGTTTTGTAACAAACTTTCCTTTACAGGAGCAGCAACACACTCACTTTTAGAAATATGCACAAATTTGACACTTTCATTTGCGATCAAAGATATTTGCTTTAAACTGCCTTTTACAGAACGACAATTCTTTATGCCTGTAGATGTACGTACTGTTAGGTCACAGGAGATTTCATGAAACAAATCACGGACTATATAAACACCTGCTGGTCACTGGTTTACTTTAGTTACTTGAGTAATTGTAAACATATTATTACTCTGAGTCACCACAGCTCTGTCATAGCTCTCATACCTCTGCGGCTCTGCCCTGCTCAGTTGTTTCTGGCACTAAGGAAGAATGTCAGGGAATGTCAGGACTGCTGTTTAGCTTCACAGCTACTCCTTCACAACAACACCTGAGGACAAGCTGATCCTCTGTATACCAGCTCTTCAGCGTGTACCTGATGTCAGGATGATGAGATGTGTTTTTCTGCACTTCATATTGAGGTGAAATTCACAAAATAAGAGGAAGAAACAGAAAAGAAAAGAAAAAATACGGACTGAGACTTACGGTGGTCAATGCCGTTTAGTCGTGCTGGTTTCTGTGGGGCGGCATACCCTGCTTCATAATCAATAGGCGGGAGATCTGGGAGAACACGGGTGGTACCCTGAGACATGGGAAGCTCTTCAGTTGGAGGGGGGACAGGGGAGGATTGGGTGGAGTTTGACAATGGGCTGAGAATAGATAAGAAATTCCACATTAGTGTTCATTAGCATAAAATAACTTACTAGTAAAAATGAACTTGTAAGAACAAACGTGTTCTTAACCATGTTTGTGTTCACTACCTGGTCTTCTTGCGTGCTTTCTCCAGAGCACTTAAAATCCTACGATCTGCTGGAGGTGTCTTTTTTCCAGGGTTCATATCCCCCGCTCTCTCCAAGGCGGACAAGGCAGAGACTGGAGGGTCAGCTTTAGGTGTTGAGGTGACCATGGATGGAGAGGGAGGGTCCTCAACTGCTACTTTTAACACAGCCTCAACTGTTGCCTCAGGCTTCGGGGGGGAAGGAGAGGGAGGGGAGGGTTCTGGAGGAGGATCTGAGGTGGCAGAACTGGGTGGAGGAGATGGAGTAATACTGAGTGGATTGATGATGGTTTCATTCTGGCTGGCTGGTCTAGAAACTGGCAAAGCAGGAAGTTCTGTTTCAACTGGGGTTTCTTCCTGTGGGGTATCGAGCTGTGGGACTTGGGGAGCTGGGACTTCAGGAATAAAGGCCGGAGGTGGAGAGAATTCAG
The DNA here is from genome assembly GCA_037177535.1 of Pseudomugil gertrudae. NCBI lineage: Eukaryota > Metazoa > Chordata > Actinopteri > Atheriniformes > Pseudomugilidae > Pseudomugil > Pseudomugil gertrudae. The sequence goes on along the minus strand of JBAMHV010000015.1, from coordinate 20,665,288 downwards.
GTGGTGCAGGAACACAGGAGATTGGACTGGTTTCTACGATAGCGCTGGGGTCAGATAAGGTCAGGTTATTTGGTGTGAGAGGTTCTGGCAGTGAGACCTCAGGCCCCAGTGGTGTGTCAACATCAGAAGGTACTGGGATGAGTGGAGCTGGTCCAGAGTTGTCCATGTTGGGGATGTCATAGATCTGATCAGCTGAGACCACTACTGATTCTTGTTTTGACTTTTTGAAACCAAGCAAAGTCTTCTTTTTCTTCTGTGGTGCGGTTTTGGGTGGAGGTGCGGCTGGCACCAGCTCTGCTGTACTCTCCTTCTGGCCCCCAAAGAAAGAACGTTTCTTATCCTTACCATTCTCCTTTTTCTCCGGTAGATCCTCATAAAGCTTCTCCTCACTCTCTTTCCTCATCTTGTCTTTGCCTTCCTTCACTTTTTCTTCACTCTTTTCTTTATCTTTTGAGTTAACTTTTATTAGAGGCATCTTACTCTCTTTCTTGTCATCCTTGAAGACCACTCTGGGGGCAGCTATTGTCCCTGCCTCCAAACTCTGGTTGATAGAGGTGAGCAGGGAGGGGCGTGCTCCTGCAGGGAGGTAATGAACGGGGCTCTGAGGAGGAGAGAAAACCTTAGGTTTCTCTGGGATAGCAGGTTTAATCCGAGGTTGTTTCAGGAGATGCTCTTCCTCCTGGAACTTGGCCCTTAAAGCGTTAAAGTCCAATGTGCCCTCCTGCTGAAAGCGTCACACAATGCAGTGGTCACACACACAAACTGCCACTTCATGCATTCACTTCTTTTCAGATTGGGTAAAATGTTTGTATTCACTCTTATTTCACCAGACAAAGTAAAAACACAGACTCCATAACAACAAATACATGTCAGAAAATAACTATGTATTTGGATTTGTCAAAAGAGAAAAAAAAATCACCCATTTCCTCCTGTAACACTTCTCTGAGTCTCCTAAACTTTCCAGTTTTATTCAAATAAGTTTATTCATATGATTTAAAGACCAATTTACAACCCCCCCCCCCCCCCAGTATATGACTAAACTCTTATCAGGTAATAAACCACAACCATAACTTCCCTAAATATGCCGTGTTTCTCATATGCCTCCCAGTTCAACTTCAATTAAAAAAGTCATAAAACTAATGATCCAGAGACTATTTTGAGATATATTAAAAACATAATTACCTGTAGAGTCTACTTTTAACATCTTCCAGTCCCCAAATCAAGTAGCTCATCTATTATTCAATAGATTAATTAAGCTGACAGGCCTGATCCACTGAACATTTTCAGCCTTGTCCGAAATGTCTCACTTGTATCTACTAGTTCATCTACCTACTTTATAGCTTCTTTTCATACAGTCTAGATTAATTTATGTTTCTTACAAATGGGGAAAATAATTAAATAAACAAATACCAGCTTATGTAACACTCAAAACCATAATATAAAACATTTAGACGGAAGCTCTAGATATAAAAAGTCAACATACCTCCATTACGAGTTTCAAAATCCACAGATTAGACAAAAAACTCCTTTATATACTGCAGCAGCTTTTCATTAGCCTCTCATATCGAGCTAAATGTTAAAAATTCACCATGAATAATAATAATAAACTTTCCTTCAGACTGCCAGTGCGCAGTGTGATCTGGAGACGTGTGCGTCCTTTACGCGCAGCGGGTATCAGTGGAGTCAGGAGTCTCTGTCATCTGTTCAAAACGATACAGTCCGGCTTGTCAGACTGGTCCAGCTTGGGTGTTTAACGCCACACGGTGACTCTCAACAGCTCTTGGAATTTTTCCCCTCCTGTGTCCCAAGAATGTCGCCAGGCAGGCAGTGCGCGTGTGCGCGCGGTGAGTCACTCAGATGAAACCGCGTTGCTGCAATTGTTCTCATAAGAGACGTCATTTTCCACCATTGTCTTTATTTACATGTTTCTGTGTTCAAAAAGTTCATCTTTAAACCTCCGTGTCGGTTTGAGCAGATCTGTGGATAAAGCGCGTTTCCAGATGGACAGAGAGGAAGGAGGTCAACATTCCAGCTGTTACACAGAATACAGAAGTACTTAACAAGGCATTTATAATATGACACAAATGCATAACTTGTTGCTGCAGACTTTATTAGATAGCCTAACTGGGTTTGCTGGGTCTGACATGTACCAGAGAACTGAGTGATGATGACCAATAAAAAATATCTAAAATCATATACCACCTCAAAAGCAGCAAAAACAAACAAAAAAAACCTGAATGTTTAGTGACAAAAACTATTGTTGTTGAAAAGTCTGTTTCCGTTTTAGTTATGCTTGTAGAGAAAATGCATTTGTGGCATGAAGTTGGGTTGCAGACATGAAAACCAGCTTATTCTGTTGTCCCAAGAAAGCCTGCTGCAGCTCTATGTGTGAATGACTGAATAAATACGATGTAAGGAGATCCATTTGGAACTCGTCTCTCATTCATAGAGTTTAGTCATTCATAATTGTAATTGTTCTTTATAAATATATTTCCATCTATAGCAGTCAGTAGATCAAGCTGTTTGGAACTTGCAGAGACGATTTGGCAAATTTAAAGGATTTAAAAGGGTTTAAAAAAATCAGTTTTTTTCATGGCATAAGATTTACAAAAAAGGTTACAAAAAGGAAAAAAATCTACCAAACACAAGTTTCTACTGTTTGGGCTATAATTAATCAAACCTACAGACTTTTTGTGTTTACAGAAACATGTGGGCATGAATGTCAAATCTGATGACAGACAGGGGAAAAAAAGTGGATATTTTCAGTGGCAGAGCTTGCAGTGTAAATGTAAACATTAAAAAACGATCTGTCAGTCCACAGAGTGCAGCTTCTCCTGGACATTGTACAGCCCTGACTGCTGACAGCTTGCAAAAAAGAAACGGTCCAAAAGAAAACTGCCAACAATGAATTTCATGGATTATATGATGTGACAGAGGCTTTTTCTGGAGTGACATTAGTTCACAAAGGTACGTTTCAACAAATCAAACAACAGGTAAGTATGCAGTAATAAAATGCAGTGATGCAGATAAAGATACAGTCAATCTGAAACCATCTCCATGGATGGATGAAAATATTTTTTAATCTGTGGTGTGAAACAGTTAAAAAGTATTTCAAAGGTTGTTTTTTTCATATGTATTTCCTGTTTCCTGTAATAACAGCAAGAGCTCTCATTTTAGGTAGCTTGGTAACAAAGCTTTTGACAGCCTGAATTAGAGGCTGCTTATGCAGCAGAAAGTGACAGGTCATTAAAACAATGTTAAATTACAACATAATACTGTGCCACTTGCTTTACACTAACTAGAAGGGTCACCTCTGCCAGGCACACACCATTAGTCTCACTCTCTCTTATTCTCTCTCACACACAAAGACAGATGCATAAAACAGACCTATTAATCATTTGGGGTGTGTTTATTTGTAACAGGTAATACATGGTGGAATACGTAAATCAAGGTAGAACCGAAAGAAAAAAAATCATCTAAAAACCCACTGTAGAATGTCATATTCATAAAGATAAAAATAATATGTCCATTTACATTAAGAAACTGTTAGCTGAGGTAAAGTTAAAATAGGCTAGAAATGTTATGTACTCAAACAGCAACGTTTCCCTTTTTTATTCAACTTCTTTGCTCGTCTTCTAGTTGTCAAAGTTTTTACCTTAATCAACATTGTAAGTCCAAAAGAGTTTTTGAGTGATATGGGGGACTCTGGCCATAAAATAGGGAGTCACTGGCATCACAGTTAATGTAGCTGTAGCAGAGGATGCTGCAGTCAGCACTTGGACCGCAGGCAGTTTGGCACCTGACCAACAGGCAGACAAATGGACAGAGTGTAGGTGTTATCTGACGGAGCGGTTTTGGGTCGAATGGTATAGAAGAAAGCGGAGCCTTGGCTGCAGCGAGTGATTCGTGTCTGATGCCCAGAACATAAAAGTGATCGTTCTGCTGTGGCCTTCAGGAATATGGTTGCAAAAAAAATCAGAATAGCTCGAATGGGAGGCAAAGAAGATGAAGAGGGGTGTGTTGCATGGTTTAAAGAAGGAGATGGGAGTTAGTACATTATGCTGAGATTAAAAAAGACACATAACCATGCAAACACTGGGAAGGAGGCAAGCAAAATGTGACAGGAAAGGAAAAGAAATGTTGGTATTGCTTGGATTAATGCTAAGAATTTGCATAACTGAAGCCTTCCTATTCTATGGCGCAGAAGTCCAGTGGACAGGATGGTTGTTGTCATTATTTACAAAATGAGTTTGGCAAACCAACGATCAGATGCCTTAAAGCCATGTTAACTCTATCATTTCCATAGAGCTGACCCCAGCGGCTTGATTGACTTATAAAATAAAAATTCAAAATTTTTTTCAATTTGATCTTTTTTTTTTAATCTTTTTTTAAATCATTATTGTACAAAAGCTATAGAGAATGAACAGTTCGATCACAGAATCTGTTTAATTTGCGACACTTCCGTCTCAGGGTCCGTTCCTCGGCGTGTCTGGTCCTCTGGCCTCTGTGCGAGTGTGTCTGCAAGTAGACGTTTGGCAAATTACTGTGTGGATGCAGGTTATGTAGGGTGGGGCACAGCCATGTTTGTGTGTGCAAAAAGTATGTTTCTTATTGTGTGTGTGAGCAGCTCCCAGAGAGTCTGTTTCTGCATAGTGATCCAGCAGACACTCACAAGCATGAGCCGACCAATCAGAAGCGGTGATCCCAATAACGGGGCCATCTCTGATAGGCCCGGTATAAGTTTAGTTCCTCCTGTGGGATCTCCTCACTACAGATGCAGATTCTGTCCATTAAAATGCTGAGCGTGTGTGCATGTGTGTGTCGAAGACAGGGAGGCACTGCTTGACTCAGTCCCCTTTTTGGCAGCAGAGTCTCTGGCCAGACATGGGAGGCAGAGGAAAGACTGTGAGAGCAAAAGAGGAGGGAGTGAAGGAGGAAAAGGAGCAGGTTATGTCTGTAAGGCTGGGTGTGAGTCGCCACAGGGAGAAGAGAAGAGAGGAGAAGACAGCACAGTGGATGGAGAGCAGGATCTGTCTCAGTGATTGATATCCCTCCTAGCTGGAGTGAATGACCGCGAGGGCTCGCTCTCCTCTGAGGAGGACAAGAGACTGCAGAGAGGAGGAGGAGGTCTATGTGAGCATTGAGGCTACTCTTGGGAGGTTGTTAGCAGGAAGAGAAGAGGAAGGGCTTGGTCAGGCACGAATGTGCCAGACATGAACAAACACACACGCACACACACACACACAAACACTCTCAGAGGTAAAGGGTTCTCCTCCTGTTCTCTCGGTGCTGGTCAGGTCTGTCTTCTTGTGTCTCCCTTTATTTCTTCCCTTTGTTGATCTGGGCGTAGAGAGGGTCCTTCCCCTTCTGTCAATGAGAGAAACACATCAGCAACAGCTCTACTTCTCCTCGTTAAAGCCGAGTCGGGTGTTTAAAATCTTTGGTGGATAAAATTAATGCTACAAAAACCAAATCGGAATTCATGATTCATTATTTTAGCTGCACCAACACACACAAGCCCAGACAAGCACGAGTCAGAACTGCAATGCTCGGTTGGTGTTCATGCCTAAAACCACCACCGGGTGGCAGTAGTACACTGCTGTGAAACAGATTCTGGTCGATCCATCCTTCCCTCTCTAAACCTTTGTGAGCTGCTTCTGTGTGTGTCATTGTGCAGGCACATGCATGCTCCCCTCCACTCTAGACTCCCTGCAGGATCAGAATGAATCAGAGGTATAAACTAGCACCTTGGAAGACCAGTTATGAGTCATCATGACTGAGTTTCTTTCCAACTGAGCTGGAAGACAACAGTAGATGATGGAACACCCTGCAGTCAGGGGCGAGCTCGCTGCTCTCGCTAACAAAGAGGCCGTTATTACCGTACGCATAATTACAGCCGGCCGCTCAATCTCACAGGCAGACAAGTTGATTGGAGGCCAGCCTATTATGTTGGAGATGACTTCCACCACTCAGTGTTTAAGAGTTTGGGGTCTAACTGCAGCTCAGCATTGCAGTGGTAGTACAGGATACTCGTGCTATCTGATGGAACCTGACAAGCTGACTGGAAAGGAATTTCCACTGAGGTGAGAAATTCAAGATGCAAAAGAAAAAAAATCCATTTCCATTTGTCACCTTGTGCTCTGGGAAATCTGTTTCTTTATGGATGAACTGCATGCAAATATAAATAACATGTAATCGCAATGTTTTTGCTGCTGATGTTCAGAGCTGGTAAATTGTTAGTGGCGAAGAAATCTAAGTTATAAAAGAACTTTTCCATTCTGCAGTATGGTCGTGGAAAAGGGTCCTATGAGTCTCATTTAAAGTTGAACTTATATCTCACTACTTGCCCATCTAAAGAGATCTACAGAGAGATTTGGTGTTTAATGCTGTGGGGAAGGCCTTAGCTGATGCTTTGGGCTCTGGCTTACAAAGTTGTACATGCAGCGTCGGCATAGGCCAGACAGTCAGCAGAAATGAGCTGCCGGGAGCCCAGATAGAGGTGACAAAGAGGCTGAGACAAGCAGTGACAGCAAGCACACTGCACCAGAGCTGCAGCCCGACAGTGTCACCCCGCATCATCCTGCCGGCGCTGCCAGGCGAGGCCGCATCATCAACCTCGTGTGAGAGACACACAGAGAGAGAGAGGAGAGCCGCCTCACTGTAGGTATGAGTGATGTGCTGGCTTGGCACCAAACTATCTGGTCTGGCTGGTGCATGTGTGGATATTTATATCCGTGTGTACACACGTGTGTATTGTGGCGATTGTGTAAGATTGCTCAGCGAACCGTGGAAGCAGGCCATTTCACAGCTGAGACTCGAGAACGTTCACTGGACATGATGAGATCACCCGAGAAAAAAGAACAACAAAAAAAACACTTAGGCTCCCACTAGCCTGAACACATGTCTGTCGGAGCGGTTCAGAGCAAGGGGGAAGGACAGGCGGTCATGGCCAGAAGCAAACACGCTCACACAACAACCACACGCACGTTTTTTTGGCTCCGAGATGAACACAGATGGTGACAGTATCGATCACAGGTGTGCTTGTCTGGGGAAAAAGTGCTCCTCCTGAACAGGTGTGTGAGTGTGTGTTTGGGAAGATGTCTAAAGTCGATGTGATTGAGCAAGTAAACACCATATGGGAGCGGCGCCATTGGACCTGCACCAAAGCAGTCCACCTACTACAGAGTGAGGACTCAGCTTTGGGCCATATCAGGTTCCAGCCAGATTCACCACTTGGTACTCCACATCCACCTGCTGCCCTGCAGCTTTCAGACCGCCTCAATACGAGGACGCGGGCCAGCAGGGGAAGGAGGCCGCTCAGCCATCCCTCCTCTTCTCCTGGAGTGGGGAGGCACTTGAGGGCTTCTTGGGTTTTAATTAATGCCAATTAAAACTGGGTAGTCATTAATCTTGGCACCCAAGTATTAGCTGATGAAAACAAAACCATTATATTTGTCCCTGTGTGAGCGCCAGCAGCTATCATTAAAGAGCCACAGTCGAGAATCCTGTGGGTGAGGACACCAAGTTGGGAAGCAAAGATGAAAATGTCTCTCTTCTTTGTGTGTGTGTGTGTGAGCCACATTGAAAAGATATATCACATGTTGATGTGTCCCTACCAGAAATTTCCAGCTAATGACAGCTGATTGCAGCTTGTCTATATCACTTCCATCACTCCACGAACACACACACATATTAACAGATACATATATAATGTATAAAGTGTCAGCATGCATCACAGTTATACTGAGCTAAAAATCTAACATCAGCATATCGTGTGCAAATCCCAGAAGACGTTCTGCTCATCGAAGTGCACAGTTTCTGATTAGCTGTCACATTGACTTTCCCAGCGAGATGGGTGCTATTTATGGAGCGGGGTGTGAAGACACGACACAATGAGAGCAGGATGGTCAGAGTCGTCACGCATGATGGGCACCCGTAACATGTCGGTGGAAAATGTTACACGTGACACATGCGTCTGTAATAATCACAAGATACCTGCAGAACTCAAGCGGATCCTGATGATCAATCACCGCCAAAGAAAACAAAGCACAATGCCACTGATCCACAATCACACGTGACACAACATTTCAACTCAAAGGCGTGCAGTCGTCTGAGCATGCGCACATGTGACAAAAGGTAAACTGAGGTAAAACAGTGGAAATGAGGGAAAGATGATGGCCAACCAGAAGAACAGATACATGCAGAGAGATGAAAGAGGCTAAAGTGGAATGAGAAGAAAGAGGGGAGGCATAGATACCTACCATGCCCTGCTGCTATCTAGCTCCCAGCCTCTGGACTGGCCTGTTCTGGGCTGGGTTCTGCTGTCTCACTGGGGCAGGGCGACCCAGAACCACATGCCTAAAGAGGGACAGGAAGTGGAGGAAGGAAGGAAAAGGAAATAAGTGGAAAGCAGATAGAGAAGAATAAATGTAAAAGGTTTGGAAAAGGCTGTAAAATCAGAGCAGACAGGAAACAGAGAAGAGTCTGAGGAAGAATTAAGAAAGCAGAGACTGTTCCTCTTCACACAAATATCATAGCAAATGCACACACCTTCATTTACAGAAAGCCTCAGTGGAGTTCGTACTATTGACCCACTGCTTTTCTTCCTTTCCCCCCTAAAACACTTCCGCTTTTTACACCTCACCCCACAGAGAGTGGGACACCGTTACTCTGTCCTGTCCTCCTTTCTTCGTAACCTTTCTGTCGCACCCACTCAGCGCCGCCACCAGTGCCCATTTCTCTGGGTTGTCTACAGCTTCTGTGTGTTATTCCGGCCTGGTGACATTTCCAGCAGAGAAAGTCTTCTGGTTCTTTTTCTGTTTTTTTCTTCTTCTTCAATAATAGCTGGATTTGAAGCATGAAAGCAAAGTTTCATGCTTTGGGGAATGTGAGCAGAAGAGAAATAAGGGAGAGAGCTGTGATAGAAAAACTGGGAGGATAAGAAAAGCCTTGTTTCTTCGAAGGTCACGGCTTCTATGAAGGTTTTTGCGGAAAGGTGAAGAAAAATTGTCCACTTTTGCTGCGAGTTTTCCTTAATTCCTTACTTAATATCTTTGGTTAAGGTGCTGCTACTAAAATAAATATTAATTGCCCCTAAAAGAAGAAGAACTAGGGCACCATGCCTCTTCTATCGAACAGAGGCAAGTCTGTCCGTACAGAAGTAGTGATGTATGGATGCTACCTGGCTGATATTAATAACAGCTTAATGATGTCTCTGACAATCCCAGCAGCTAATTTAACGCTGTGTTGTTCATGCATGCACACAGGTTCACATTCTTCTTTACTTACACCCCGTAACTCACACTTTATGTGCACATTTTCACACGCATTGACCCAAACATACACACACACACACTAAAAGACACAACGGGATGTGCCTCCTAATCAGCTAGAATGATTACCTGGCCCGCCAACACGGATACAAAGGCTATTTATCAGCAGATCTTAACACGCTGCACAGGTTACAGCAGCATAAGGAGGGTCTGCACACACACTTACAGCATCTTCCTCTCCGCTGCGGCTGGGACTGCCCTCCGCTTCCCCAAATGAGTCATCCGTTGGGGGGTCCGTGGCGTCTGTGGGGGGGTCGCTGACATGAGAAGCTGAGGATTTGGATGGAGGACTCTGCCTAGGAGCTGGTGTGGGTGCTGCAGGGGCAGGACAGATATATCACACACAGCTACACATTCAATGGCGTTTTTGATGAATAGATGCATGGAGTGCTCACGGGAGTTGGTGGACGGTGTGGTGGAGGTGACCGGCGTGAGATTCATCTGAGAAATGTCAAAGTCGTCACAGTCGTCCGTGTCCTGGGCCGTGCCCACGCGGCTGAAGTAGCTGCTGAATGCCTCTGAGGTTCCTGCTAAGCTGGGCTGATCAGCCTTCTTGGACGGCATTGCCGGAGGCTTCGCCAGTTGGAAGTCCTGCAGAAATGTTAACACAGGTTGTTTCTTTATCCCTCTTCAAAACAGACCCCCAACATTTTAAAGATCTCACTTGGTAACTAATGTGAAATACTCTGATGCAGCCTTCCTTATTTATATGTTAAAATATATGATTTTTTTTTTAATGAGTCACTTATTTAAATTCTAAGATGTGCTTTGGTCTCTGATGACCCAGTCTCTGCAGTGTGGTAAGCAAAATCTCAGCTTTCCAAACTTTACTCTGGGTTCTGATGCCCCTGACTGTTTATTCATCAGCTTCCCACCTTGAACATCTCCTTGCCCATCTTCTTTCCTCTCTCCCCGTGCTGAGGACTCGACGATGCAGACGGAGACGGGGCCGAGGCGCTGGCTCCAGCAGCTGAATGGCTCTCGCCGGCTGAAGTCAGAGTCGTGACAGGGGCGAGGGTCTGGAACATCGCAGCGGGCAGCGTGCCCACAGGCTGGGCAGGGAGGTAGGCTGTAGGGGGGAAGGCTCCGGCCGCCATGGCTGCCCACTGCTGCTGGGTGGCGGGGAAGATATTGGCCTGGCCCCAGATGAGAGGCTGGCCGCTGGGCAGAACCTGGGCTACGGGGCCGAGGGGAGACTGGACCCCGAAGGCCAGCGGTGTCTGAGCAGCAAACGCCTGCTGGGACCAATGGCCCGGAGGCACAGCCCCCATTGTCACATAACCTGGTGGCACAGCGATAGAAGACAGTCATTTAATTCTTTTCTGTACTTTTTTTTTCTTCAAATAGCATAAAAAAGGAAGAAAAAGTGATTAGAAAACTCACATATGCTGCTTTTCTTCCACACATAAACCCACACAGATAATAAGACATGCATCACTAGAGAGTGCTGCCCTACTTCTGCCTGCAGCTAATGTGCTGTCTCTTAATGGTCATGGTGAACTATCGTAATTACCTCCAGAATGAGGCAGAGCTCAACACACACTCATTAAAATCACTCAAACTCATCAGTTCGAGGCATTTCTTTTTACACCTTTGCAAATCCCCTGTTTCTAGTCTGGAGTAGTTAAGTGCACGAGAGGAAGTTGACACTTAACCTCAGACGCTGTGAGTTGCACAGATGAGGGAGTGAACAAAGGCGAGGAGTTGAGTAGATAAGGAGATCTAGGAAAGCCACGAAGTCCTGCACACACCCTAAACACCCGATTACACACATCTCAGCATGTGTTACCGCTGTCCTCTGACCGCCACAGCTGCCTCAGCCACAGGTAAACCAGCTGCATTCGCAGCAGAAAGCTAATATTGCAATTCATATTCAACACACTACAGACGCCACCTTTTTCTTCACTTTCTTCTCATATGCATGTAATTTCTGTTTATCCCAACAACCCCTCCCATCTAGGTTTGCTCTCACCTCTCTCTCTTCCTCTCCTTTGCATCCAAATCCTCTGACTCTCCAGCTTCCCATTAGCTACCGCGGTGTGTTTTCCCCTTTCGCTTGCAGTGGTGGTGTATTTAAGCAGAAAATAAACAAGGTCCTACCTGAGGGCACAGACGCAGGATTGAAGGGAGCAAACAGTTCAGTGGGGGGTTGCAGGCCCAGTGAGGGGTCGAGTGTATTTGCAGGGGAGGCAGGAGTCTGCATGGGTTCAAGGTCAAGTCATCAAACAACACAAAAAAAGTGAATATTCCTGGAAATACAGAAACTATCATGAGAAAACGCACACTATGTAGATAAAGCATTTACTCACTGATGGAGAGGTGATGTCAGGAGGTGTAGACATATCTCCAAAAATCTCTAACTGGCTGATATTCTGAGAATCAGAGAAGGCAAATCCTTTTTGTCAGGTACAAATGCTTTGCTGCTGCAAAGAGATGAACAATGTCTGAAGTGGTTGTCATACCCGTGCAACATGCATCACACACCGCATGCAGCTCCACACTAGCTTAGCAAGTTATCGTACCTACCTGGGCACTGAAGCAGCAACAGAGGAGGTAACAGAGGGGTGAAGAGAGATGGGATAATGAGATGAAATGATTATGATGACATACCCCCCATTAAGTTATTGCAACTTTTGTCCCCTGCTTCTAAGGGTGCTTTCCATCAGCTGATCTCAGAGCAGAGCACCAGTCTCCCAACATCATTACTGTACAAGTGTCTTCTGGGCAAGTCATTAATGTTTTCCTCGTGTTGAAGATATGTGTTGTGTCTCAAAGGGAACAACTATCAAAGGCAGCAGGCTTTCTTTTTGATCTGGATTTGTTCTGTATCGTTCCATTTCCTTTCACAGTCTCCCCGCGATCCTTCTCTTTAGTATCTCGCTCTTTTTTTGTGCATTAATAATATCTTTAGGCCAGTGGTGAGGAAAGGAATCTATTTTTAGTTGATAAAGGAATTTAAGCCTTGAATACATGGTCAGAGATTTGCATAAATCATGGATGCGGATAATTTCTCTGGAGATAATGAATGTTCTTAGAATATCTTCCCTCTTATTCACTTTCTTAGGTCATGCAAACCATAAAGTTCTTTTTCCGTCTATCAGAAAATGGATCTGTGATCATGATGTTTTTTCAACTTATGAGTCCAGATGGTGCAAAGTTTTTTCTTTTTAACAAGAAAGGGGATCAAAAGCTATAAGATTTTACGGCAAGCGACTTAACAAGATAAGCTACAATCACAAGGGCTTCAAACAGGAAGTCCAATGCATGGTTTAAATAAAAAATCTAAAAACAGAAAATACTATTAGCTGATTTGACTGATTTGAGACTAAATGGTGGAAATGATATAAAATAATCTCACTTTTATGTGAGATTATATAAAATTAAACATTTTTGTTTTATCAGTTGTTTTTACTTCAGTTATTTTAGGTGTATTCAGAGTTGTGACCCTGGTGTGTGATTGTGAATTAATAGAATTAATAGCGAGCAGCTGTTGCTACACATGTAACTTACCATCACCAAGTCTGAATGAGGAGTGAAAGGATTCAATGTAAAGTCAAAGGCTCTTTAGAAATATAATCCAAAATTATTTATTATTATTATTCAGTCAAAGAAAAACTATATAACCCCCACCTGTGCATTTTTAGTGAAGTTGACAGATGTATTTTAGGTCAGTGAGTGTTTTGTGTTAAGCTAAGCTAAGTGTTATAAAGCAACAACTTCACAATGTAGAACACAGATGAGGTATAAGGGGAATAAATGCTACATTAACACTTTAAAGAACATTTGCCTTAGTGGAACCCTCTGTCTGTCCTGCTTCTGCAACACATGCAAATATGCACATTAAAGAGCACCGACACTGACAATAAAAAAAAAATCTGCCTGACACTGGTTGCTACAGCAACAGCAGATTTGCATGTTTAACTCAAAAATGGCAAGGGTCAACAGTAAGGGTCATGTTAGACCAGAGAGGAACTATAGAGTAGCACAGATGACGATGCTAAGACAAGAGTTCACCTGAGGATGTGATGCCAGACGAAGAATGCTAAACTTTAGGAAACAATGTTCCCTTCTGAAAAATACTAAAAAAGGCTCCTCGCATGTTTGTAGAGCACCTTACCTGAGTCACCATTCCCACGTCTAAGTCTATCAGATCTGCGTGCTGCTGCTGTTCACTTTTCTGTTGTTGGGGAGGTTGTTCATGATAATGATGAAGTTGATGATGATGGTGGGGGGTGTGTTGATGTCCATTCTGCAATCACAACCCCAGTGTTAGATGGTAGGTGGAATGAAAATGTCTCACACGAACATGTTAGTTGTTGCTCATGCACTCACAGACAGAGTGAGGGTGGAACAGAAGGCAATGAGACTCCTTATCAAACCGGAGGATATGACAAACACACACATCTACACACAAGCTCAGACTCAGAGGAGCTTGTCAGACTTAAATACCAAAATGTAGATTTATAGAGGTTCAAAGATTATATCCCACCTTCAGAATAAACGTAAGTACTGAGCTGGAGTTTAAAGCCCGTTTGTGTTTCTGTAAATCCTGCTCCCCTGCATGAGGAATCAGCGTGAGACCGAGATGCAGGCAGGCGCAGAAAGTGGAGCTGGATTAACTCATATGCTTTGTGTCAGAACACAGAGAGGGAGTGGGTTACACTATGAGTAAAAAACAGCAGCCTTTGTGCTATCAAACCTCTATAACAACACACGAAATGATTATGGATTTTGCACCCACCAGATCTGAGTGTGCACACAACATACAAAGTCATTTTCAGCAGGGCTACGATGATGGCTGGCTCTGCCATTCCTCTTCTCCAGCACTGGCACTAAAACACCATGTGTGGACTGGTCTGGCGAAGCAGCGCAGTGCAGTATTTGTCACAGGACAATATTGCTGAGTATGTTGCATTTGTTGGATGAAAGCATGAGATATGGGCATCATTAGTTGATACTGAAAAACAATAACAGTCTGCCCAATACTAATCATCTCTGAAAGCACCAGTCATTTTTCTGCTGGAACCTTTCTTTTCTGAAAATCTGAACTCATAATGATTAATTTCCATCTTGCACTTATAACACATCAATCTTTATTTTCTTTTTGTAGTTTGCATGTATGCATTAAACCAGACTGTGTATGAAACTCATAGCATCTGCCATCCTCGCTGAAAGCTGCTGGCCAGCCCTCTGTTTGTCCCTGCATCTTCACTCACTCCATCTCCTGCCAATTATCCCTTTGTGCCAATTAGACACTCCTCGCCATCTCTTTGCCCAGCCCAGAGTCTTCATCAGCCGCCTACTATCAATTAGCCATCTCTAGGGAAACAGTAATTACCTGTGCACATGTGTTCGGCATACAATTAACGCATCCCCTTTAATTACCGCCACCTTGCTGATCCCCTGCCGCGTGACTGATCACGGTGGCGCGCAGCACAAACGCCGCTGACCTGCCACATGCAAATAACCACACCCAGGCAGACTTTTAAACTCTGCTCCCACATTTCCTAAACATTCTCAATAAGTTCAGGGAAATATGTCAGACAGGAAGTGCTGCCTGACATATTTCAGGCCCTCACAGCTACATGCACCAGTGTGACCATTTTAAAACATAACCTTTATTTAAAGGACGGAGCTAAAACAACCTGGCGTGTGATCATATCGTATCACATGTCTGTCTTTCAGTGTTCGAGCTGAGTTAATGTGTTTGCCTGGCGGAAATGTGCCGATCTCTACATGTGGACTCTGCGGAAGCGGGGGCCTCTGTTGATTCAACACACTCTTTCAGGTCTTACAGGATCAAGAGCTCAGTAGATTGAAATGGCCTTTTGTGTGAACGTGTGTGTGTGCTTTATTGATTTGCCATCGTTTAAGAAGGTGACAGAGTAAACAACAGAAGAGACTGCGGCGGACAGGAGGTCACGTTTGTGCTGATGGGATCATTTCATCTCAGGTGTAGCCTGCACACACACACACTGATGTCATCTAACTCTGCTGTCCGCTGTCAGTTCTGCAAAGAAGAATGTCCATTTCTGATACCAGCAAGAGCAAACTGGTGACAAGCCTGATGACCGAACACAGGAGATAATATCCTGTTTTCTTTGTTCTGTAATATTGCTACAAGAATTAAAGTCCTGTAGAAAAACAGAGTACAGCTTGTGTCCGGTCCGTTTACCTCATTTTAAGACCAAATGAGAGTAAACCTAAAATAAAAGGGCAGCACAGCCATTATTTATTGAACAAAAAACACCAGTGTGTAATTACACTCCATTAATTTAATAACTGGAGGAGTTTTGTGTTGACTCAGTTAGGTGTTTTATTCCTGTCCTGTGGCTGCAAAGCCGAGTCTAAACCATCACCTTCTAGGCTGCAACAAGCAGTGGCAGACCACAGGCCTTGACTTTTATACATGAAGTTAGGGTGTAAGGGTATACTAAAGTAATTTGTGTGAGGATATCGTATCAATATTCTGACACGCTGTTTTTATTTTATGGACAAGAGACATCAACTAATGGGGCAGATTTGAAATTCTTTATTCATCTTGTACATAAAGATGTTTTATGTTATTATTTAGGGTAATGCAGGACCCTTTGTTCTCATTCAGCAAGTTGGCGTCAAGCATGAAGCAACTTTGGGTGCCTACCACGCTGTGATAGTTTTCTTACTATTATATTGAAACAAAGAAAAATAATAATCCATCATCTTATTGTATTCCAATATATTGCGATATATCGTACGTGTTGTTGCTGTATTGGGATATATTGTGTATTAGAAGATTCTTGCTAATACACACCCCGACATAGGGTGGCCAGAAAGTGGGCACACAAACACACACATACACATACAGTGATCATACTGTATTAGAGAGCCCCGAGATGAAAAACATCTTTACATTATTGATCTGTCTGATGTATGATTAGCAACATTAGCTCCATTTTGGTAGCTACTAGGATGATGTCACGATTGGAAAAGTCAGAATGATCTTTTTCTCTTCATTTTCAAATATTTCTACACAAAGTAGGACAAACTACAGGTTGTATTTCTTTATTTTCATGTTACTATCAAACCAGCTAGCAGCATCTCTAGCCTTGTATTGAGTTTCTTAAAAGATATTTCCATCCTCCTTCAGTGACAAAGCTAATTTAGCATTTGTCTTAGATCCTGTCTTGTCTGAGCTCTCTCCAAGTAAAAATCCCTTAAAAGTTGTTTTATTAGTTTTTAAGTTCTTAGTGGTTTTTAGTCCTAATCATTTACTTGACTGCTAATAGTTTTTAAACCTCTCTCAAGCCTGAGCTTCACAATAACTAATCTCTTATTTATTCCTACAATTAAGAATTTATTTTTTATATTAAGAATTAATGGTTAAGAATTTATTTATATGGTCCCTTTTTATGGAACCGTCTTCCTGGAAGCTTTGAGCAGCTGGAAGTGTTGACATTTTAAAAAGAAAACCTTCAATACAAACCGAGCAGTATTGTTCATTGTATTGAACACTATTGTTCTTTTACAGTTGTGTTAATAGGAACGTGTCTCATTAGCTTGTTGTTGATGGGGACTGGATGGATAACCCTAACTAACTGTTTGGTCATCGATGACATCTGCTTAAACACAGAGAACATTTCAGTCCTGCACTTTATCAATCCAGCGTTTTATTTGTCATGGTTTATCATAATACCTCACTAGACTAAGTTAAAACATAGGTAAGACTTTCTGACACCATCTTATTTAAAGGACAGAAACTACTTTTGGGTCTACAGGTAACTATAAGAATAACATGTGATGTCCTCCAAGGCTCAATGGTGTCACTGCTGTTTAGCAACTTGCTTCCACATAATAAAATTATAAAAAACAATAACATATGTTACCATAATTATGTCGATGACACAAATCTACACAATCATCTCATAATAAGACTACAGTTTAGTCTAAACACTGATCAAATGCAGTCATAATATTAATGACTGTATGTAACAGACTGTCAGTTTAATGAAGATAAAAAGCCCCAGATCCCTGAGGTCATCGGGGTCAACTGTTCTTGCTGTTCTCAGACAGAAGTAAACAAAATTAGGCCAAATTTACTCGCATGCAGAACAAACTCCAGGAAAACTGCAAGTCTGCTGAAACTCAGCTGTTTAAAATCAAAGCTAAAACTTTTCTATTTGCTGTTTTTTTTACCAGAACACTTAACAGTCCCCACACTGTTACTTTCATTTCTAGCATTTAGTCTAATTTAGCTTTTCCAGGTTTTCTGTTAATTCTTTTTATTTGATTTGATTTTATAGCTTTAAATGTAGAACAAGCATAAAATTGTTTCTCCTGACCTGTTGTAATGCTTTTAATGTTTTATGAAAACACTTTGAAATGTTTTATCCATGAAATGTGCTATACAAATAAACCCTTGTTGTTGCATCTATTATCATCTGTGTATGGAAAGCAGTGATTTCCTGTATGGAAAATACTTTAAAAGAACATTTAATGTAACTGATAAAGTCACCATGATGTCAACTATTGTCTTATATCTTGCTCAGTCTCTTTCTCTCTTCTTCCTATAATACACTTTTTAATCAGCCATGCTGTGTGTTCAAAACAGCCAGGATGCTGATATCCAGATGATGGTGTGTGATACGGTACCATACAGTAATATGCAACAGTCACATGATGCTGGCCGTGACAGAAAAAAAAGTGGTGAAGCTTTTGAGGGAGCTGCAGGGCAACAACGATGCCAGGCATGTGCATTATAAGTCACTAGGTCATAAAAAGATGAAAAAACAGGTTTAGTACTGCTTAAAAAATGCTGAGATGCCATTATTGTTTTCTTATTTTTCCAGTTTCTCTGAGCACTGCTAACCTTGGGTGAACTTTCAGGGCTGTCCAGTCATAAAAGATTGCAATTATCTTTTGTACATGTGAATATTTTAAAGCTACAGACACGAACTTAAAACAGTTTTAAATTTACTTTCTGTCTTGAAACATGAAAACTTGAACTGAAATAATAATTTTCTTTTCTAGAATTGTAAACCATCTTGATTACAGGTCAGCTGCAGCTGTATTTAGCATGCCGTCCTAATTTCCTCTTCATGACTATCAAGACATGGGTTATAAGACAAGACATTTTAAAGTAATCTGCTATAAAAGAAATTAGATATCTTTAATGCATTTCTATTATCGTGGTCACTGTTACTCCTTATGATGGACTTTGAATAATAAAAAAAGATCTAAATTTAATATATCCAAATCAGAAAGAACACATTCTCCAGCTGGTTGCACAAGAGAGAAATACTGGATTCGTTCACGTTCAGACTCCTACCAACTGAAAGGCAATCCAAATAGCAGCATGTGCTGTGGGCTGGCGGAAGAGAAAACAAAAATACTACGGTGCCTATAAGCTTCTTACCAAATCTGGGAATAATAAGCAGCCAGAAAAACTGGCTGATTTCACCAAAGCTCAAACAGCAGGGATGTGACTGCCAGGGAGTCCAGGTTCAGCAGTTTAAGGATAAAAGACCTACTGCCAAGAAATACACACAAAGATGGGAAGTCCCGAGGGAATGCACGACCACAGGAAATGATAGATACACTGAAGGTGTTTGCATAGATCCAGAACATTCACTCCCACACATCCTGAGGACAGCAGCCTGCTTAAATGTGATGATTTTACCATATTAAATCTGGCTGTAATATCACTAACATCTTTATAGGCAGATAAAGAGCAGAAGAGTTATAGAGCAGTGTGACATTGCTGAAGGTCATATTTCATTATAAGCACAGGCAGTTTAGCTATAACAGGAGCTTAGAGATATAACACACACATACAAACACTCATATACAGCAGATTTCTGGTGTAGATTTCTGATGTCCAACGACTTCACATTCAGATTTAGGAATAACACAAAGCACGGTCATAGTCAGGTTTACAATTAAAATTAATTTAAAAACACAACATGAGGTCAAAGCAGTTCCAGACACAGTCATGCAAGTTCTTACTGGTTTCACCACTGACTTAACCACAGCCAGGCATGCGTCACCGAGCGCACTGACATGCTACGCACATTCAAACACACGTTTTCCCAGTTAACCACAAGGAGCAGGCACCACGGAGTACAAGAAGAAGGGCACCAGCCACTAGGACAAGCCATACACCAGCACAAACTGCACAAAGCACTGGATCCCAGCAAACCTCTCAGGGGGGGGGTCAGATACTGTTGGTGCCCATATGCAAGGTGTGTTAACAGGAAGCAGAATCACAGCAAAATGAAAGAACTGAGGAAAATTCTTTGATTAACAGCGACACAACTGAGAGGTTTGTCTGAGAGGGGGAGGCAGGCTGGGGGAGAGGGTGCGAGGTGGGGGCAATCAAATACTGGCAAACGCTAGGTCACTCACTGGGTGTCGCTTTGGAACGTCATAGACCCCTTCCTTCTGCTGACTGGTGGGAACCTACACAATCGACCAATAGATTCAGAGAACAGCCGAGAGAGCCTGTTACCACCGGATCGATAAGCAATAAGACATTTCACATCACTGTTCCAGCATTGCGGCGCATCGGATGCCTGCACAAATCCCTGGAACCTGGCTATCAAGGAATCATATCAATTACTAGTGCTTTATGTGTGTGTGTGTGTGTGTGTGTGCGCATAGCTGGTCGGGATGAAAATCTGTGAAGTGAGTGCTCATCTACTGGGTTAATAAAGGATGGATATGGCTGCTTATCACATCCACAGACATGTAATAACTCATTGTCACACACGCTGAGACGTGTAATATCTCCGTGTCACACAAGCAGAAGCTTTTCAACATGTGTGAGATCGGAGGATTGGATAAGAACCTGTGGTTTGGTTCCTCCTAAAGTGACACAAGGCCTGGAAAGTTCTCTGTCAGACAGACAGGAAAATGAAAACTCAAATTGATGAAAAGCGTTATGGCTCGCTTCATTCTTCGTCCTTCTGTGACCGCCTTGTTGCTGCTTTCACATGTTTATTTCCAGAAGCTGCCATCTTTATTCATACATTAGCTCCTCTGTGGCTGGAGTCTGGCTGACGCTCACGTTTCTTACGCCTGATGTGTGTGCAGGGATTCGCTTGGATATGTGTTTGTGCACACACAACCCCCCCCTCCCCCCACCCACCTATTTCCAATCCATTTTATTTAAAGATCAAACGCGTGGCTGGTGATTAATCTTTCTTTCCCGTTGCTTTTCTTTCATCTCCTCGGGTCTGAGGGAGGGAAGCTGCAAAAATAAGGAAGGGTCCGCCTTCTACATGGGCCAGGAATAACCTTCACATTCCCTCCACACACACCTGCCCCCTCCATCATCAGCCTTTGGAGGTCTACCCAGATCTCTGAGAGGAGAACCCTCTTCTGGTGTGTCTCCTTGGACTAGCTAGCTTTAGCTTTATAAACCCTTCAGAAAGTGTTGGCTGGTTCCTTTCTGCTGATTCAAACACTATTATTTGTTGTTTCCACATTTTATGTGTTAAAAGCAATTAATTTTATGTGCAAGCTACAACACATTTATCCCATTAAAGAGTAATATAGCCGGTACAGATCAGCCAGTAAATGGAAGATTAAATGAAATAGCTTTCAGCAGCTCTTTTTCAGCAGTATAAATAAAATAGCTGTAGTTTAAAGCTAAGAAAGACACAAGCAAGCAAGATGAGCTTGTGAGTACCTGATAAATGCTCTCTTCTGACTGGTCACGGATGGGTTCATGTCCCGCTTCAAACACAATGTACTACAACGTGAGCAGGAGGGGAAGAAAAGAGGGAAAAGAGGAGGAAATTGCAAGATAAAGACATTGAGAGAAAAGTGGTGAAACTGCAGAAGTGATTAGTTAAACAGCAAAACGGTCTCATTAAAAAGCAGCTGAAAATTAGATCCCAGTGACACACGGAAGAGACTTGAAGCAGCCACAATTACCCAAAAAGACACGATCAGCTAGGCATGCAATCACAACCACAGACCTCAGAACACACAGACACAAGTGTCTCCTGCTAAATGTCTCCGCCCGGCCGGCACGTGTTGAACTATTACCACACTGTACTCAGACAGGAGCTGTCTCCCCACAGTGCACACACAGAGGAGCAAGCTGGAAATGCAGCAGGTGACAGCAGTGATATGATTGGTCAGGAAGTTACCTGGTAGACCGGGTCCTCTAGATCCTCCTCCAGTATTGTCTGCAGACGAACAGCGGCAGGAACGAGGGGGAGAGATCAAACAGAGGAGGAGAGGAGAGCAGAGGGGAGAGGACAGGAGAAAGGGAAGAAGCAGAGAGTTTAGCCGGTGGAATAGAAAGAGTAGGCGGATAGCACAGAAAGACTTCTCAGCATTTAGATAATCATTTGGCGATCACCAGAGGGAAAGAGACAGAGAGATAAATTAAGCAGGAGATGTAAAGAAGGCAGAACAGAGGGAGGCGAAATAACCACAATGCGCAGATTATGCTCCGTTTTTATTCTTTCATGTCTTTTCAAGTCTTACCTGACTCCTCTGTCAAGAGCCCCTTAGATGAAGCCCATCACACTTAAAGCAGATGATTAAGGAGAGGTTATCGTTACAGTAAGAGATGGGGTGGTCTGAGTACCTGGTAGACTGCCTGCTCACACTGCTTGTCTTTCTGGGCTTTCTTTTCCATCTCCTCTCTCTGCTTTATGTCATAGATGAGCTGGAACAAGTCCCGTAGGTCCAGAATCACAGGCTCGGCCTAGAACAAGAACACACCACCCATTTACACACACACACACACACACACTAACAGGAGCACAGCACTCACCAGAATGCACGGACTCTCCCCGTGGGTGTTTGGTTATGTAATGATTAAAGATAACAGAAGGCTAAGGGTCTGATTAAAGTTTGCTTGTGTTGCAGAAGAACATCTATAGAAAATCAAGCCGGCATTCTCACAACCCAACGCCGGGTACACGTCTTCTGTGATGTGCCTGGAGCGCACTCTCTGATGGCAACATTTATGCCTGTGAGCCAAAGGTACGTGAGGCATGTGCACTTCAAGAAAAATCACCTCAGTCATTCACGCTTCAAGGAGATTATGGAGGTTGTACTGCTGCGCTCCTGACGGGGAGCTAAGGCTAAAAAACACAAGCCAGTTGTACCGCACACTCTGCTGCACTGATATATCTAAGGCAAAGCAACGCTTGTGTCTTTTTAAATATTGTTTGCGCCTTATGAGGCAGAGTGGATTTGTCACAACAGCAGTGTCATTTGGTAAAATATGGCCTCATATTTATATAGAGAGTCTGACAAGCCTTCAGTCTCAGGGATGTATTACGCAAACTAGCCCCAGTGGACTCTATTTCATGTTAAATATCAGGCAGCTGATGATGGATAGATTACCGAGCAGAACAAAATTAGAATGAAATATGTTTGCCCCAGAGAAAACTCAATATTTTGCAGGATGTGCCTGACTGCATTTTCTTCAGAATAGCAACCAGTGCGATGTGTATAAAATCTCTCCCGACAGATAACAAAGCCCTTGAAGTGATTGTTCTCTGCACCACTGTGACTCAAACAGAAAATGGGAGTTCTGCTCTGAACTAAATAAACTTTGCTGTCAGTATTTGGGATCTAAAAAGCAGGTTAGAGCACAGCAGCACACAGAGAGGCAGACAATGAGTTTCTAAACTCTTATCTGCACAATCGCAACAAGATGTATTCCTCCTCTAGATCGGATTTAGACAGTGCCATGAGCAGATAGTAGCCTCTTGTCTTACCTTGTACCACCTTTCTTGTCAAGGGAGCAAAAGCAATGACAACAACCGGTGAAACACAACTTGCAACCGCACTCACAGTACAACTGAAAGAAGCCTAATAGTACAGCTGTGTTTCACACCTAATCAATTATTGACTGGAGCTATGCAGGGTGCACCCAGAGTTCATAGACAGAACGCTGTTTTGCATAAAGTAGTTCTGTTTTAGCCTCATCTTGCTGTGAGATATTCTCAGCTATGTATTGCTCATGACAGACACACTGCAGTAATCTGTCTCTCCAGCTGAGCTAACACTAAAACATGTTGTCACTCTTTTCAAATTCACATCTACGTTACATTACACAGGCAGAGTCGGAAAAATCAGCATAAAGTGACAGAAAAAGGGAAAAGCTTTGGTTAATAATGCTAAGTATAAAATGTACAACAATGTCAACTGATGATACAGTTCACGATTAATACTCTGGCACAAATACATCATACCCACAGGCGGGAGCAACACCAAGTCACCCAATCATGATGTCACATTCACCACAGAAAAGTCCAGTGAGGCCACGTGTAGCATTAATCACTATCAGTGTTGGATAAGCTGATGATAAGTCCGCCTAACGTCTCCACTGCAGACACAGCTATTAGGTAGGGTAACAGACAGAAGAAGTCACAGCATCAGTACGAGGAGGTGAGTTGTCAAGTATGTGTGAATTTTGTTATGACTGATTGGTGATTACCTGAACCCTGGCCAACAAATGTTTTTAATATGACTCTAACCTGAGTTTTTAATAACTACAATAGTACTGATATCCTATTATTGGTTATCCATTAATGTGAATAAGCTAAGATCCCCCAGAAATTCCCACAAACTTAAAACGCTGCTTTGGAAAACCAAACCAAACCAAAAACAGTACAAAAACAAGCAAACAAAAAAGAATCCAGACGCATGTTGTTAACAACACTTACACATTTTCCATAAAGGTCCAACATTGGCTGTGAAGAGATTGATGGGGCTTTCCTTTCTAACACAATTAAGACTGCGCTATCTGAACAAAAACGGGCTAAATAAGACACGTCTTTCTTCTGCTGGGGCTTTGAGTGAAGCAGAAAGCCAATTACCTTTGAATGTAACCCTAAATTGGCCTTTTCAGAACAACTTTAAGTCTTAGTCATCATGACGACAAAGACTCTCCACATCAAAGTGGTTACTTTCCAATTACAGCCTCAGAAACAAGCACAGCACTTCCATCCCTCACAGTTTGCCCCGGTCCCAGTGCCAGTGATGACGGGCTCACATCTTGAGAAAGGGAGTAAAATATAATCATGACCTTTCCTCAGGCACACACATCAGGTAAATGGCAGCTTAGCTAGCTGACCATAACTTTGTGATACACTGTTAGGCAGGGTAACACAAGACAGGCAGCCATTTTTTTTACCCAAGTGTGGCATGTGTATTTGTGAGTATGGTCCAGGGTGCTTGTGTGTGTATCTGTCTAAGTCAGGGAGCCACGGTTCATGGCCCGAGGAGGATGGATATGCCATTAGAGCTGGTGACACACACTCAAATCCTCATCGACTCACTATGGGAAATCAATATGGCTATGGAGCAAGCCAGCTGGATCCAGACAGAACAAGCCAGACACATAGATACAACAACAGCAACAACGGTCATATCAGAGCCCAGAGAGGTACTCAATATCATATAGAGTATGATGCAGGACTGGGCCTGAACTCTTCCACACACACATAAAACTTGATCCTACAGCGTTACACAGTAAACAGTAGGTTTGACGTGCAACACAAAAACATCATGTGCTGTTTAAGGGTCCTCATCTAAATGTCAAGAGCTTCACACTTGTGAAAAAGACCTTGATGAATCATACATTAACCTACGCACAGAGTAAGAAAGCTGAAACGTGTATAAACATCTGCAAAACATCCAAACACACACGCATAAATACACTCTTCCCACAAATACTGACCGACTGTGCGGTTTTGATGGCCACAAAGCGGTGATTCCCTTCCTTCCCACAAACGTAGCCGAAGGCTCTGTGGTCCGTGATGTCCTTGGCAATGTAGGAGATTTCATGGACAGCATGGTGATGTTGGAGGACCTGTAGATGGGGATGAAGCAGGATGCATGTTAAAACCAAAAACAAAGAAAAAGCCAGTTTTTGTGTCACTCAACAACACTAACACACAACACAACAGATTAATTAGTCATCCCAGCAAGTCATTTGATCTAACACAACACAATACAACACAGCAGCAGTGTCTTCAACCATCTCCTGAACAAAGGAAGCAAGGACCCTGGGTGTGATGATTGTGCTGTATAAAACAAGTCAAATCAGGCTATGTATCATCTGTTATGCTAAAAACTTCCCTTTTTGATAAAGCTTGTAGCTGGGGTGTAGTCATACAGTCTTCCTGTGTAATTATAAGATATTGACAATAACTTGAGCCTCTCTCTTTTCCTTTATAAGCAGATGTTCGGTGTTATGGTGCTGTTGGCCCCTCTACGCTGTCCCGTCTACCTCCAACCAATGTGAGTCTTATTTAAGTGGAGACTTAGGAAGTTTGTTTGAAGGATTGGATAAAAAAAAAGATTTTGCTTGTGTGTTTTCTTGGCAAAATTATTAGAAACTGATTTAAATGAAAATCATATACAGTATTTTTAAAAATGGATTAGAATTGGACCACAATGAATTGTATTGAACTGAATGTTGTGTGTAAACGTGAACTGGTGCCTTACAAAAAAAGCTGAATCAAATCTAACACAACTAGCTCCCGGTGAAATCTCTCTTAGACCAAACGCTCCTAAGAATTTTTTTTCCCACTTCAGGGATCCATTCATACAGATACTATAAAGCTGACCCCCCCAACACACACACACACACACACACACACCCAACTGTGCTTTATGCTTTCATTAGTAAGCCTCTAATAAAGCATTCTGGCCGAATCATATCCTTCAATAAAATCAGAGTAGAGGTAACTAGCAACATGTAGCCTTGCTTAAAAAAGTAAAACAAAGTAGGAACAAATCATGTGCACTGTTTGACTTCTCAAAAATTAATCAAACAGTGCAGGAAAATGAAGGATATCCAAAAGCTCACTGACCTCACTAAACCACACAGTACATGGAACACACTTGATTGGATGTTCAAGGTGTAGTCTACTAGTTACTTTCATTGGTAGATTAAGGATAAAGGTGTTAAATTATTTTGAGACCTGGATTTAAAAGTTTATATGTTCAGGCTCCTAAAATATAATTCCACATGAACAAAATGTGGAAATGATATATAACTACAGCAGATACACTGCCCATCTGGACATATCCTGAGTTTCAATAATCATACAGGCTCCTGCAAGGGTCTACCAGGTCTTCCTCTGATGCCAACTGAGTCTTTATATACCCAGTCTACAAGAAAAGAGGATGAGGCCTCGCACACCGTTCAGGGCTCCAAAAAACTTTATTGCAATGTTGCACACCCTATTGGGTCTTCTTCAGGCATGAAATAACAACAGGTGTGCACCTTTTTGTCCTTATCTGTCTTTCTATACCAAACCTGCCCCTTCACTTCACTTCTGAATCGGCTGCTTTGTAGCTCAGGACAGATATACACAGCGCTTAATGCTCTGAAACACAAACAGAGTGTTTGGAACATGAACTCCCTATACAAAATGTTTCCAAGAACTTGCAAGAGAAAGAGAAGTCATCCAGCTTAAATTCCCTCACACACACACACACACACACACACATGGAGTGAGAGACTGTATCCTACAGTGCTCCTCTGCCCTCTCTGGTTTAGTCTGAGTTGGGACTGCCAAGCTGGCATTGCCCGTGGCAGATGGCCCTGTTTGTCCCGAGGACAGAGGAGGGGGATCAGTGACAATCACAGCTCGGCAAGCTGTCCGACTTGATCAGTTCATCTGTGCCCTCAGTCACAACACACACACACACACACACAAGGAATTCACAGCTTAATTTGTGACTTCCCTCTGTTAACTCACACTAAACATCTGCTTTGTTGTTATTATCTGTGCCAGATGCATGCTGGGAACAGAGGCACACAGTCAGCATAACGAGCCCACAGTCCTTCAGTTCATGCTAGGGGGGGTTGGAGCGCTACACATCAGAGACTGAACACACACATTTTCTCCTCTCTGAAGCTAATCCAGAGGTGAGACACGGCAGAGCAGAGTGGTGCCGGTTAAACATAGGGCCACGGACTCATACCCCCCCCCTTTCACACACACACACACACACACACACACACACTATGAGCCCCAGCAGAAAGAGATAATCGCTGTCTGAGTCATGTATTCTAAATTTAATAATTGGAGTAATGATTATTATTACCACCTCTGATTGACCTGAAAATGACAGCTAAGGCAGTGCATGTGAACGTGCACACACGAAAAACATAGACACAAACACAAAGACACACAGATACACACAGAGCTCATTTTGCAGAGGTTATTGAATTATCTCCGGGTGGGCGGCGAGGTGACAAAGAGGGACTCTGATTCAAAGAGAGCAGAGAATGAAATGACTGCATAAATTCAATTGCTCCTCTTCATCTTGGTAGCAAGTACAGCTTAGGAAGCAGAGTCCGTTCACGTGCACACATCATTTGTGGGCTTTAAAAAAAGAGACAAAGGGGAATGTTACAGAGGGACTTAAGTGAGATTAAAGAATCTCTTTCAATAACCTGCCATGTTTGTGGTGAAGCTGAAAAAGGGGTTAAACTATCTTAAGATCTAAATCAGAGGAAAAGGTGTTGCTACAGTACAAGCTAAACGTTAACAATAAAGAAAACTTTCATATTTTAAAACCAGTTTTATGTATTTTATTTAAAAGTTTCTGCTAAAACATACAAACCCAAAGTAAACCTTAAAAAGTTGTGCTGATGAAAAGATCACCATTGTGGACAATTAAAGCACCAACTGTACAATTTACTGTTAATAAAACAAACAGAATAACATTCTCCATCCATACGCTAAATATTTTGTTTTTAGCACTGCTTTGCAGCTGATGTTGGGTGAAGGAGCCAACAGTCAGTGTAGAAAGATGCTGTGCAGAAAGGTGGAAGGTGAGATTGAAACCAGGAGCATTTTCCTGCAAGGTGACGATGTACAGACACTCACAGTCAGACCCAGTGACTGTCACAAGTTAGCTGGAAACAGTTTGCACTACACTGAACTTTAAATAAACATTTTTTGGCCAGCTGGAAATGTGGCTAAAGCAGCTAATCAGAATTTCCACGAGTCATTATTTTCTGAGGAATAAGAACCATATTATCAGTGTGACATTTATCAGCGACGTGATTTTGAAACCATTTTTACATGAAAATAACAAAAAAACAGCTAAATTCGCTCAATGTTTTTTATCAGTCAGAAACAAAATGACTGTTGCTCTTAACATACTTAAAATGATTAACTTAAATTTTCAGCAGATCTTTTTTAACAGTATTTAAATGGTAAAACTCCTGCTTAGTCATCGTTTTCTTCACCAACCTCATCTTGATAGTCAGCTTCGATGTATACCCACCATAATTACTTCTAAAGGAGCACAGTAAGAAAAAAGAGAGAACACAGCATCATGGAACTTTGTATCCTGTAGCAACGGCTAACTATCCTGTGAGCTCTGTCTCATCAGTAAGTCTTGTTTTATCTATGCTCACTTTGTCTTTCTTTTCCTCTCTTCCACCATTTATGTCGCTTTGTGGTACTTTGATTAATCAGCCATGATGCTGGTTGTCTTGTGTTGAAATCCAAAAATCAGTTGCTCGTGTGCTTAAAGTCAAACTCAGCTGCAGAGTGATGCGGTGTTACTCAGCTTCAAGACGCTGCAGAGCGATGACTGTACATAACAAAGATCAGTGTGTCATCCGATGTGTCAGAAACACATATTAAACACATATCAGAATGATACAGTGTGCTATAATCTACAATTGGTGGGTTTATGGGTGTTAATTTAAAGCCCAGTTCACATGGTACTGAAGCAATTCATCCATTTGGTTCTTGTATGTATAGGTCTAAAATATTTCAGCTTATAAAACTTGTGTCTCTTATTATTAACATTAGAAATGTCTTTTCTAAATATCTGGCAGTTTCAGCTTTTAGATGTATTTTAAAGCTGTTTCAACAGATGGCGCGTAAGCAGACTGGACTGTTTGCAGAAACAGGTGGGTTTGTCTAAATGGTCGATCCAGACGGCTGTGTGCACACTTTCACTCTCACTGGCGCTGTCCCTGCTACCTAATGCCTCATGCACACGCATCATGAATGTCTCTGAGGGACTGTGAGCAGCACGTCCTTCAGCAGCTTCTGGCCACTGACCCAAGATATTCGCTGCAAAGCGGGGAGTGCGGCAGCAGGATACTGTCTGTGTAACCTTCACGTGGCTGAACCAGCTTCCAGCTGATGCTGTAGGACCAGACTGACGCTAGCTAGGTTGCTTTGTTTTTTTTTTTTAAGTTGTAAAAAGTTAATCAAATTTCAAGTTGATAAAAGATCATTTTGGGGGTTTTCATAATGTTAAACATTGTGGTGAGTCTTTGACCCGTTCGACAACAGGATGGTTAAGTGGACTAAACTGAGAAAATGGTAATTCATTAATTCAGCAATGTGAGAAGTTATTTGTTCCTCCAGCAATAAAACATGTTGCATTGTTTTCATGTGTCTTGCTGCAATAACAAGTCGGTCACAGTCAGGCGACGCTACACTAAAGCTCTGATAAAAGACGGAGGAATTATCAACACTAATAATAATGTGCAGAAAATATTCTGAGACTTCCAACTTCATTCTGGCACACATACTAATGATTAAAATATTTTATAATCTCATGCTTCTTCCTCTCAGTGGACAACTGGAGTTTCCTCGCTGTGGCTGTAAGTCTGCAGCATCACTGGAGGCAACTGTGCCTCAGCAAGGTCCACAAATACACAGAAGCTTTGGAGAATTAGCAGATTTAGCTTAAAGCAGCACCATAAATCACTGATTTGCACTGTTTTTAGATCCTAAATTGTGAGATGATTTCTGATCATCTTTCATTGATGGGTTTTTATAGTTTTGTTTACCTGCTCATGGACTACGCATGTAAATTAGCAGCAAGCTCAGACTGGGGCAGTTATTCATAATTGTGCTCTGTGCCTAGAAAATAAATAAATTAAATTGTACTAATGTGCTTCTGTGAACCAGTGTTCAAAGAAAACTGAGTTGCAATTTAATCAGTTTATTTTGAAAACATTGTATTAGCTGCATCTGTTTTAATGAGGCATGCTTTAAGTTACAATTAAAGGAAAAAAATATTACTTTGTCACAGTTAGGGACACACCCCATGTTCCTTTTTAATAATTTAATTTGATCATTCTTCATGTGGTCTTCCACATGATCCTAGGCATTTATTATGCTCAGCTGTCAGCAACATCTGCTGGTCTGGTGGTGCTGGCCAACATTTAGTGTGTCTATTAGATTCTGGTGCAATGAAACGACATGTGACTGCTGCAAACCACAGGGATATAAAAAGAGTCGTTTTACCAACAGTGTTGACATGAAAACACCAAGAGGAGCAGCTGCATCTCCTCTATAAATGTTAATAAGTTACTAAATACAACGCATGATATCAGGCTACAAATTGTGCTCTTCACAGATACACAGTAAGACCTTGATCTGTTTGAATTATACATCGTATGAAGCTGAGTGGAAAGCATCTTAAATCCAACAGCTTATATTTAGATATATTCTAAATATAAATGGATGGCTTAAAGGTTGTCCAGAATGTGTTGGGGAAATGCATTTAATTGGATTTAGGTGTGTTGGAACACCAGATTTACGTACGTTTAAATGAACCAGCTCTAACACACCTGCTCAGATGGGTGGATGTAATCCTACAGTTTTAGTGTGGATATCATGTGTTCATATATATATATATATATATATATATATATTAAAGCTTCAGACTGACAGACATTCCCACTGAATTTTCAACATTAAACATTTAAAAAGTGCTTAACAAATGTATTAAATCACCTATCATGAAAAAAGAAATCTAAAAACTTCATAATTTATCAAAAACCTGTTTCTAATGAAAAATTTTATTATTATTCATTATGAAAATAACCAATTGGAATAACAAAAAAGTCCTTATTGACAAATAGTAACCAAATATGTCAATATTTAGCATGAGCACCTTTGGTTGGGAGATAACAGCGTGCATTCTTGCTGGCAGTATTTTTATGTACTGTATTTTTTGTTATTGAGTTCCACATAGTTTCCAGCTGTTCCCAGAGACTTGCTTTGGATGGGACTTTGGTGTGATCAGTCTTTGACTTCACTAACTCCCATATCTGTTCAATGGGACTGGCCAAGCAAAAGTCCTGATTTAAACCCCAAAACCTTAAATAACGTTTGATGGATTAACCTTTATAGAAACATTACATTTATTTTGGTAAATAAAAACACTGTTAAACTATGGCTGAAGTAACAAACACCTTATACTGGGTGGTCTAATAAATGTATTGGGCACTGTAAATGAATGATGTTTATAATGAAAGCTGTTTAAAGAAGCTGTTTGACACTGACAAAGAAGACTTTGGAAGGTTTTGGCATAACCCAAATATTCAACTCTGCTGCTTATCCCACAAACACATTTCCCTTCCAAATAAATGGGTGTTGAAACAATATCTGATTGACTGCCATAAAGGATTGCTACAGGAAAGAAAAATACACTAAACGCATCATTTCCTTACTTTTTGAGCTAAGTTTAGGTAGAAATGGAGGCGAAAGAGACTCGCTCAGTGTGTGCTCATCAAGCCAGCATCTTGGATCCTGCTCCTCTAACCAACAGAGCTGTCATCACTCATCTCATTACCTGATGTCTGCTCGATGTGTGTAAGCACACACTGATGCAGGGCTGCACTTCCTCTGCATGGCTTCTATGAATTATAGAAGAAAAAAAACCTTTTATTTTTTCTCTTGCCTGTTTTGGATTAATATAATCTCTGATTTGAACCAACAGCTCAGTCGTTTAAGTTTATGAACTGGCTTGGTTTTGTGTCCCACCTGGGACATTAGGGTTGAAGAGGGTCGTGGCCGTGTGTGTCTTTGTGACCATTTGGGTTCGCGTTTGTTCAAACACAGGTTGACCGAAAGGAAGACTCACTAGCCTGCCCTCTGTTAGATTAATGTCTCCACTCTTCTCCTTCTCCATCTCAAGTACCACCTCCCTCCATCTTGCACGACCTTCCCTCCTCCAACAAAGAGGCCATCCATCCACTCATTCACCCATACATCCATACGCCCATCTGGCTGACTGATGCACAGCACGGGAATGAGACTGTCAAGATCCCTGAGCCTCAGCAGTCATTCTCTCCTTCTCTCTGTTTCCCTTCCTCCCTCGGCATTAGGAGGGGTTGAAGGACTGATAGTGAAGACTGCATATCTCTATAGTTAATATTAATGTGAGGAGACAGAGGACAAGGTCTCCCTGTAGAGAGCTTTACTTTGACATATGCTCTCTGATTCTCCAACAATCCCTCTAACTCTGTCTCATTCTGTCTCTGTCCCTTTGTCACATACTTCCTCTATCAATCCTTTTCACATCCTTGTTTCTTCTCACTTTCTCTTTCTTTTCTTTTTGTTTTTCTCCTTTGACTTTTTCTCTTTGTCTCTTTACTTCTCAGCCCATCCCTCTTTTTTTTTTATAACTTTTATGATATAAGTTCTGAGGAAGAAGGGGTGTGACACTCGGGTTTATAAGGGTTATAAAACAGAGGCATGAAGTAAAAGATGCCTGATTGTTTCCAACATAAGAACCATGCGGACATAAGCTTACCTGGACCTGTCTAATACAAGGCCCTTTAGAATTACTGCTAGATTTACACACACAAGCACAAAAATGTCAGTGAGACGCAACAAACCTCATTCATTCATCCATTTTCCACACCGCTTAATCCTATTCAGGGTCGCGGGCAGCTGGAGCCGAGGGGTACACCCTGGATAGGTAGTCAGGCCAATCACATACAGTCAAACAATCAGTCACACACACACATTCACTCCTATGGACACTTTCGTAACCAGTCAGCCTAACACACGTCTTTGGACGATGGGAGAAATTACCCGGAGAAAACGCACAGAGAACATGGCCGCTGTCCAAGCTGAGGTTTAAACCAGTGACCTTCCCGCTGTGAGGCTACAGTACTAACCACCACACCACTGCGCAGCCCAACAAACCTCAGGTTATGTCTCAACTGGATCATGTTCAAGATACAAATTTACCTGACACACTTTCCATCTTCATCTGCCACAAAGAACATAAAAGTCGGGATCCTCTGGGGCCAAATGAGCCCAACGCCTTACATTCTTTCTTTTAAGTCTGATATTTACACGTTTCCTGAATTCCATGTGGCATAAAGCCTCTACCACCAAGTCGACAAGAAGCAAACCTGGCTTGTTTAGTGACCAGAGCAGTTGTATATGGAAGCATTATTTCTTGCTCAAGGATACAGTGACAGGTACGACCAGGTGGGGGATTGAACCTCAATAAAAACCTGTCAGCTGGTCCTTGAGTAAGAAAATTTAAAAAGAAACCACTCTGCACTTTTTGCTACTATTGTGGAGCTACAAGCACACTCACTCTCCAACAGCTAACTGACTTTGAGTTCATCTGTCCACAGAGTGCCCCTTTCCCCATTTCTGACTGCTGCTATTGTTGTAAATCTCTGAGCTGTCAGGATTTCTCAGTGAAGCCAAGAAAAACTCCGGTTAGCTGTGTTTTTCTAAGTCTTTGAGTGATTCTGAGATCTCGTCCGACAGTGGGAGGAATACTTGGCACAAATGACAGAGTGAACTGAGAGTTAAGAGATACGCTCAAAATATGGACCGCAGGGGACTGATAAGAAGCATACAGTGATGAGATAGATTGCATCGGTCAGCCAGGAAACAGCCGTGTAAGATGGAAAATGCATAATCCCGATACAATATGAAACCAGTGTTGCTGCTGTTTACAAAGAGCCAGACAATGGGATAGCCATGTTCTCTCATCTACTGAGGCCTTGTTCTCAGGGTTTCAATTATGCCCTCCTGATTTCCCCAGGGGCCCATCCTTTTCATGGAGAGGCCTCATTAACAGAGGAAATACAAATGTATGTGCACACTGAAGCGCTGGATGCAGCAGCACACACGCAAACAAACAGAGCCACATTAACGTCAGAGCTTACCCCCGACTTCTCATCAAAGATCTTGATCCCTCCAAAGGAAACAGTCAGAAACACCTTCTGTTTGTGATCTCCTTTAGACCGCGCTGCTGCAGCTATACCCTGAGAACAAGAAACACACAGTACAAAAGACCATATGAGACACAGAAGAGAAACACATGAACAATGTAGAGGGAATGTGTTTGAATATCCTTGTAAATAACTTTTTCTTAACACTGGACAAAAACAAACGATTCTTTAACATCATTACTGGTGTCTTTCCTCCATGGCACACTCGAAAATAATATGTCACTGTTTGTTTTTCATCTAAGGTTGTGTTTAATAAACTCTAGAGTCTCCATGGCATGTTTTTTTGTCATGTTTCTGGCTCATATGTATAATAAAAGTAATGTATTATTACCCCATCTAAAACTAAAACCTCTCCCACTACAGTTTTTTTTATTGATGCTTTAAAAAAACATCTAAAAGGAAATGAGTTTCTGCTTGCGAGCACAAATTGACCCTTTTAAGCTCCCCTGGTGAGCCACCAATTTGTTTTTCTAAACCAGTAACAGATGCAAAATCATGTTTGCCACACTTCATGCATGACCACTGTGTGAATGAAGCTCCTAAAAACTTTAACTTTCATGCTACGCTGATGCTATATCATCAATGTGAGACATTTAAGAAGAGTCACACAAACAATTTAACAAAACAGAGACTGGTGGGTATAACACACTATGAAAATGGTAATGTCTCAATAACTTGTCCTGTTAGGTCGTCTTCGTCCCATGATGTTAAAATGTGAACAGACTGGTACTGACTACGCATAAAAAACCCAACATAATCCATAATACTGCACAACAGCAGGCACAGAGCGCATTTTGCAAACAGACACCCTGCTGTAATCTTAATTCTTCATCTTGTTCATCTTTATTTTCTGGATCTAAAACTGGTTTGGACATGAACGGCTGAATCTGAGGTGAAGTCTTACTCTCAAGGTGTGTTTTTGAAAACGTTTCCTTTGCTTTTGATATGTGGTGACTTCTAAGCTGAATTTGTGGGCTTATACAGTTACAGTGACGCTTTACCCGCCTCCAGGAATTTAACCAATCGGAAGATGCTACTACAAGACATAATTACATAACTACATTGGGGTTTTAATGGGATACAAAGTTAATCCAGAGTTGCTAAATACTGACAAATAAATGCATAGTCTGTACCAGGTCCATTTTACAGTCTATTACTATCACATTAACCCCTCCTAAGAGACTGTGACTGTACACATGTCGATGAGTTAAAAAACAAACTCGGCTTGCCCATCAGTTGATTTGAGCTGAGATCTGTCAGTCAGCATCCGCAGCAGAAACCATCCCAGTGTCTCCCAGCAGAGCGCCCGGCTCTACATCTTTTCATTTTGAATACTAATTTGTACAGTTGGCAACTGCTTTATTCATCCATGTTTGGCTGAATGGTATATGGCACATCCGTCTGTTACGTGACAAGCTGAAGCTCAAGTTGTACTTTATCCACTTTTTATGGATTTATTCAACTTGGCAACCTACATTTCTAGTATTGTCATATGAATTGGACAACATTTGGTATATTATAAAATATCCCCGAACTGAATGCAAACACATCCAGGACTGTTTCAAAGGATGTTGCATTTTTGGCACACATCCCAATTTTTCATGCTGCTTGTGGCCAAATAGATCAACCCATATATGTGCACATTTTAACCCCTAACTGCAGAAACATGCACACTGCAGTGGCATTAAAATATCCCTGTAACTTATTACTATTGTAACTTATAACCTATTGTTGATACAAAATACTGTTTCTAACCCTGCATGTTGAAATTCCTTTTTTTATGTGACATTCCCAAATGAAACAGTAAACTAAGAAAGTGTTGTTCAGCATCAACATCCAGCAGTAGGCCTGTGAATGGCATTGTGGGTGTGTAATTTCATGACAACATACATGCTTTATGGCAATGGGACATATGACAGGCTGATTTCTAACAAAGCATATAAGGTTAGATGGTGCCTTCAAGTGAATTCATACAAGTGAATCCCAGGAGGAGAAGAAACGAAGAAGCAAAAACACAGGAGTGAATGAAGTGGGTTTGGAAAGGGAGGCGCAGTGTGAGAGGAGAGGTGGAGAGATCAGAGAAAAAGAGTTGATGGATTTCCTGTCGGGATACATGAGGAGGAGGGATGCTGTTTGATCAATGAGCTGTCTGTCCTCTCTTCACCCTTATTGGTCTCTGCTGGGTGGAGGTTTCTCCGCACGTAAAGAAAACATAAATGCGGTTTTCTCAATTTAATTTCCTTCAGCCGTGCGGGTTAGGGGTAGTTAATAATGAATAAGGTCCTCTTCTCGTTTTTTAAAAATAGATTTGCAGAAAAAGATGCTTTGTTTCAGTTTGTGACTGTGGAGGAACAATGTTTAACAGAAAACAGTCATAAAATGAGGTTGTTTGTATGAATTTTCTTCAAAAATGAACCCAAAGTGGCCTGTCTCTCTTCATCTTGATTCTCAATCCTCTCCCTTCCACCTACTATCTAAACTATTCCCCTCCTGTATCCCTTCTCTTCTCTGCTAACTGCTCCATCTGTCTACATCCCCATCTAATTGTTCCTGTCCTGCCAAATGAGACATTCACCCCAATCCCCTTCTCATCCATATGGCTAACCTCCTTACTTCCTCTTCCACTGATCATCATCTTCTCTATAAATCACTGGAAGCGCATTTCCATCTTTTTTCCTTTTAATTTTTGAAACTGAACTTTTTCTCCCCTGGCAAAATTTGCATACAGAAAGCCTGCAACATACTCTATGTGTGAACATAAACAAAGGCACAGTTATGTATAAAGCATGCATATTTAAATGCCATGGTGTAAAATATGCATGAAGTTGAACTCTTTATGGCCATGATGGTTGCAGATTTTGTGAGTTCTGGAACTGAATGTAGCTGCAGGCAGTGGTGTTATATTATTCCTGGATGCTGGAGTTCCTATTTCTTATAATTAAGACACAGGGAGCTTAAAGAGCATATATATTTTAATCTGAGACGCATTAATAGTGAGGAAAAAATAGACTTTTCTTACCTTGAGCTTCATCATGGAGTCCTGGCAGAGTTTGTCTCCGCGGGCGGCAGTGACCTCGTCCAGGCCTATGAGTTTGGCCTTGTAGCGGACGCCATCGCCCTTAAAACGCCTGATGAGAGCTGCCTCGCTGCGATCCTGCCCTGCAGACACACAGGCAGAATCCCATTGCAGTCGCTGCATCTTTCAGTCAAGGACCTCAATCTCCCTCAGACCTGTGCTATTACCTCGGGATCATCAATCAAGCAGTCTGCAGAAAGAACTTCAAACTGTAATCTTTGGCACAAACAAACAACCGGAACACAATTCAAAGCTCCAGATGTGAATAAAACCTTGTTACACGACCAACTCAGATCCAAGGATACAGTTACCGTAGTTTCATATGGATGGAATTGTTATTATACTCAATCACCTGACTTGTGATGTTCAGGGGGGAAAGTGTTGCAGGTCTGACTGTTCTTGAACAAACTAATGGTGTGATATTTTGCTCTTATCTCCACTGCCTCATGAGGTCCTCCTTCTCTCCTCTCTTGCTATTGTCGACATTGTGAGAATGCATTAGTGCGTTCCGGCTGCGCTGCGCATGCATTGACCTTGCTCTTGTCCAGGAAGTCTCTATGTTATCTCCTATGCTACTCTTCATGCATGCACAATATAAAACAGCGGTAGAGTCGCTACTCACGAGGCTAAACTGTCTTTTCTTGTCACACTGTCACTACCCTATCTCCCAGTCTTTTCTTTCTCCTGCCTCACTGCAGCAGCGTGTGACCATTTCATTGCTTTTTTGTGCAGGGATACACAAGTGCATCTCTGTTTGACTCCACACTGTGTGTGTGTGTGAGTAAAAGACTGTGAGAATGATAGAGGGAGAGAGAGCGAGAGAGAGAGAGGCATAATGATAATGCAGCATATTCAGATAATATATTGAGGCATTAGTTCTGTACTCTGTAACAGCGTGACTCTTGGAAGGTCATAGTCGGAGTGATGGAGAGGACCCACTCCTCCTTTCCTCTGTCTTTTGTACTCCCTCTGTTCACATATAGTCCCTACAGCACTGCACTGTAAGAGAAATGAACTCTTTAAACCAGGACTATCATATTTTACAGTACAAATGAATCATCTTTGTTCAAAACTAATCTTCTACCACATATAGCACCATATTTTAAAGTTTTTATCATGAGTTTTTTACTATCAGATTTCCTCCCTGGTTTTCCGTGTGATCGTCTTCTCTGGTGCCGGCTCCCGTTCCCTGATTTTCAAACGGCTAATTTTGGATTCAAACGAACAAAAAAGTTGTTTGGGAATCGGAAAAGTTGTTTCTCGACAGGGATAAAACATTGAGGGTCTTTTTCATGCAATGTGACATCATCGGTGGGCAAAGTCCGGGTTTACCCGAACGGAAGAACAATCACAAGTGCAGCATTATCCGCTAGGCTTTAAGTTTAAAAAAGGAAAAAACTGTCTGACCAAGTAGCCAAAATGAGCCAAAATGAGTGGTTTTGTAATAGTAAATACAACTTTGGAAACATTGGAAACATGTGCCATGTGCATCTGTCCATCTACTGGACAGCTGAATGATGGATGCATTAGCTACTTAAAGGCATGAAGGATCAAATCAGTCAAAAATGTTTTTAATAGAAACTAAATAAAAAGATTTAGTTTTATTCCAAACATGAACACACATAAGCCATCATTTCCTGCTTATTTTTAGCTAGCAGAGGGAAAACAGACTAGGTTGACTCTGCTATCCATCCAGAAGCACAACAAGCGAGCTGTCCTCACAAATGTCCATTTATCCTCAATTCTTCTAAGATCTCCAGCAAAATGTGTAGTTTTGCTGACAGCCTTTCTCTATCTCTCTTGTCTGATAGCAGCTGGGAAAGGCTCCAGCACCCCCCCACAACCCTGAAATGGGATAAGTGAGAATGGAAAATGGATGAATAGATGGATTTTTTCTTCTTTTTACCCCAAATTAAATGTTTTTTAAATGGCAAGTATCTCATGGTTACTTAGCTTCTGTTATTCTGAGCTACTTAGAAGCTGCCAGAGATGAAGTTTTTGGTCTGAAAATACTTATTCTGAGGGGACACCAGAAAACTATGTAAAAGACACAAAAACCATCTCTGTTCCCCAATGATGGGAATAATATGCAGCGAGTCTCACACAGAAATGTAATTAATATGAACTCAAACTTCTGAATCATTGAACAGACACAGTTACTGTCCTACTTGAAATAAAGTGCAACAATCTGTCAGAGACAAAATGAGCTGAAGAGTATCTGTCCTTATTTTGGAGAAAGTGAATTGTATTTTTCTGTGGTGTTACGTCTCAGAGGAGTGCATGTGATCAAACCCCCAGAGGACCTTCCTGTTCAGCACAGACAGGCCCGTTTGAGAACACTACAATATAGCCTTCAATAAAACAATCTCAGGAGGCGTGCATATGGACTGATGTGGACATAAACAAGCACCCAGCCTGTTAACGCTAAGCAGCAACGACACCCCTTCCCAACTCATTCCATCCCATGGCGTCAACAACATGAAGTGTGCTGCTGCTGCAGAAGTGTAAGAAAATAATTCATTATTCTCTCACATGCAAGCACGAGCTGCCCGTGAGGAGAACGAAGCTTTAAAGCTTTCCGACTGCTCAGAAACAAGCTTAAAAAGTCTAAACTAATACATAATAATAACTGCTTTATTCAACAATAAAGTTCATATTTGACAAGCACTGTTTGTTTCAGTCAACAGCAACAATCAAAGCAGCCCTGAAAAGTCTTGATGATTTGTCTGCATGCAGCGTTTCATGAGCCGCGTATTCTTGAGGTCAGACAGAAACTCTGATAAACAAAAAACCTCCTCAGCTCACTTATGCAGTTTGTATTTTGTTTACATCTTTATTAACCTGAAATCTTCAGTGCATCCCAATTATTTAAAATCTACACAAATTTAAGAGAGACTTAGTATGAACTTGTGCACATGTCAGCCCTGACTGATTGTTGGTCTCCTTTTTGGTATGTACGGTGCAGTTATCCTTATGTGGGTCATCTGTTGCTCAAGGGTGCAAAGAAAAAATACGATTTGTGCCATGCCTGGTGGATGTGTGGCTATCTTTAAGACACATAAACCCTGAGTCAACACCTATAATCAGAGCCAATTTTAGGGTTATGGTGATAACACTGAAGAAGGGTAGTTAACGATACCACATAATGTCAGGCTCAACGATGCAATGTATAATAAATGTAGTTTATATTATGCGTATAAAACATAACAAATTCTAAATTTAAAAAGAAGTGTTAGTGTTTTCCTGACAGAGAGATCAAAACATAAAGATCTGGCCTTCCATAACAAGTTTAAGTGTCAAGTGAATAAATTTTAAGAGTTTGCTCAAAGGCCCCGACTCTGACCGGAGACTCAGTCACAGACTCTTTCACAGTGTACTGAATTTATAGTAATAATAAAACTATGCAAATTCAGGAATTAAGGAAGTATGAAAAAATAAAAGGAAAAGGATTAAATAATTAATTCTTATTAAAAATGAATTATTAAAAGTTAATAGATAGACTAAATCTGTTTTAAACACATAAATAAACAAGGACATAAGTGTTAGCCAGAAGGCTACAAGTTTGTTACACTTGCTTTAGTTTATGTTGTGTCAAAGTAATAAGAGCTGGAACAAAGTTCACTCTGGTCCAGTTGTTTTACACTTTTTTTTTTTACACTTTTGCATATATGTGTATACAATGTATACTTTCATATTTTTTCTGCATCTCCATCAGCTGTTACTTATAATTATCCATTCATTCAACCTCGTTGATTCTTACATCACCAGAAAAGCTGAAATGGCACCTTTTCTGCTCCATCTATTCAGCAGTAACCACAACCCTTTATTTTTGACCTGTCAACTAATAGCTCTCGAACACCATGAGAAAAAACGTCTGCCTCCATGAGGCCTATTTCAGGTCGACCATGAAGACAGATATGCAGACAGACAGACAGTTTGGGGTTCATCTCCTGCTACGGTTAAATGCTTAATTTGGTCCGTTTCCGCTCAACTATCACTCACTTGAAGCAGAAAAAGGAGCAATACCACCGAGATTCATGGGGGCAATATTGAGCCACTCAGCCAATCGGTGCAGTCTATCCTGCACTAGTAAAACCAGATATGATGCAACACTTATTTAGTTTATTTCTATTGCAACAAACATGCAGTTCGCAGGTTCAAAATATTCTGCGGATGTTATTACTGCTAAACAGTTTATTTATAAAGCCCTTTTCTAGACTCGATCACTAAAAGTGCTTTTTATACTGCCATATTTCACATTCACACAAGACTTCATGGACTTCCTGGATGTGGTTCTTTTAATCGCTCATTCACACACTAACACATGCACTGGAAGTAACATGGGGTTTCCTGTTACTTACATTCTCCTAAATGTCTATTCTCATAGTCCAAAGATCAGTTAGTTTGTTCAGTGAGTATCAGGTTTAAAGGGTTAAAAGCCACTTAAACAACTTATTAGAGGTCCAAATTATAAAAGAGTGTATTTATGGGCTAAATAATCTGTAGATGAGCTATTTCCCTAATTTCACAAATGAATTATTTGCACCATTTAACTGTGACGCAAATAAACTTCACTTTAATGTTTGGTGCACTTCAGTGAAAAAACTGCATTGGTTAATATTTGCTGCTAGATTTATGTATAATTAGAAAAAATAATTTTAGGCACTCATTTGAGGATTAACTTGCTCATAATTACACACTCCACACTGTGCAGGATTTCATCTGTTAGTGTATTTATGCATCTGCGTGAGCGTTAAATAACACTGCATGTGTCCAGCTGCTTTGGTCTCGCCTGGAACAGCAGTTTTCATTTGGGTTTGACATTTAAGTCCTGCTTTCTCCATCTGCATCCATCACCATTACTGCTGCTATACTTAACACACAGAGGGAGAGAATCAGGAAGATGGAGAGGCCGAAAGAGGCCAAGAGTGGAGGAAAGAGGCGAAAAAAGGTAGCGGTGGTGTGGGGTTATTTCTCCTGCTGAGTGGTTCATATTATTACCTTTTGGGAGCATGTTCCATGAAAGACCTCCCTGTGTGCGAGTGTGTGCATACTTGTTCGTGTGTATGTGTGAGTGTGTCAGCAGAGGAAGCTTTCAGTCTGCTGTAATTAAACGTCTGCTAGTGCTGTGACCCAGCTGAGCTTCAAACACAACTAATGAAAGAATCTTCCATTTCATCTGTCATGGCTGCTACACAGACACACACAGCAACGATGTGGAGGCTTCCCGTCTTTCTCCCTCACACTCACACACAAATCCAAACATGTATAGACATGTGCTTACACACATCCCAGCTATTGCACCGTAACGCTAATGGCTAAATCTTGTGGAGTGTTGTAATATATAAAGTTCAGCTTGCCGTGCAGCAGTGTGTCTGTGCATATGATAGTAGTTGGTATGCAGAGTTGGTTCATAACCGTCTGTCTGATGCAACAAGCAGAGAGGGAGGGAAGGACATAAAGCCTGGAGCAAAGGATGGTAAGGAGGGATAGAGAGTGATGGATGGATGAACGAGCGAAGCCTCCATTGGATAAATGTCACTCAGGATTAAAGCATTATGACAGGCAGAACCCACCTGACTAACTCCCACGCATACACACAGATGCACCTCCACAGGTGATAGATGGCAGGTGACTGCTGGTACCATGCGTCTAGCCCTTGAGGAAAGCCTCCAGCATCGCCCCTGGCAACTGTAGCCTTCTGCCTCCTGTCTGCCCCTCCATCACTCTCCCAACTAGTTCTCCCTTATTCCTCCTTCTCTTCTGAGTGACAGAAGACGGGTTACACTTCCGTCACATATACAGCGCATTAGGCTCAGATTGATTTAAATCCCTATCTGTCACTTTTTTTTTCCCCTTTTTGTGTTTTCTCTTGTAAAGCTAAAAGCCATTTATTTATGACTTTTGGCGGTTAAATCTACTGATCCTGTGATTGAACCCATCAAAGACGTTGCTGAATCATGGGAACAAGGTGCCAGGATGGAAAGACTAAGACCTTTTTTCTTTTTCCTCAGGCTACAAGAGGAAGAAAAAGTTTGGTAATCCATCTGTTTTTTTGTTCCATTATAGAA
Source organism: Pseudomugil gertrudae (assembly GCA_037177535.1). Classification (NCBI taxonomy): domain Eukaryota; kingdom Metazoa; phylum Chordata; class Actinopteri; order Atheriniformes; family Pseudomugilidae; genus Pseudomugil; species Pseudomugil gertrudae. Next base: position 20,621,809 of record JBAMHV010000015.1, on the reverse strand, counting down.
ACAACTGAGAATATGCCAGAACAAAAAATGGCTTTGTGTTGGCAGCCTTATTTTTGTAATAATATTTTAAAGACAAAAAAGGAGCTCCTCTAATAAATGGTGTTTAAAGCAGTTCACTCACTCGGGCACGTCATCACAAGCCAGTTTTATTCCTTTAAAAGCATGCTGGTCATTCAGGATGAACACTGATATCAAATGTAAAGATTTAAGTTGTAATTTACTAAAGGGAAAAGTTTAAAGCCTAACAAGCCATAGCAGTTCAGTTCATTGGTTTCATTATACCCCAGATATTTAAATCATTAGTCTGAGGCCAGTGAGAGCTGTAACAGCTGTCCATAGCAAAGTGAAATGTTCTCATGCGGCCCTCTTTCATTTCCAGTTTGTGACAGAAAGTTGTCATTACGTCTCGTATTCCTCAGAAAGGATGTCTGTGGCATGAAAGCTGCTGCCCAGATCAACAGCAGAGTTTAATCATTTCTTTTCAGCGGACCAGGATTGTTTGCAGTAGCTGCAAAAGTGTAAGGCGTTTCACTGAGCTTGAGATGAAGAAGCTCCCAAAGGCTCTTTACTGCAGCTGGGATGGCTCCCAAAAAACACTCAACAGCACATGAGGGAACCCAGCAGTTACTCTCCAATTAATCCTGCTTCTAAACCCTACCGCTGAGTGTGTGTGAGTGTGTTTGTGCTTTCTCTACCTATTACAGGCTTGTTCAGATGTAGCACTCACTCGTACTCAGTCTCACACGCCAGCATGTGTCTAGAAAACAAGTTTCTGCGTCTGCTTAGTTCTAGCTGTTTGATTTGACACACAGAGGATCATACTGGATTCAGAAAATGCACATGATACATAAAACATGATAATATTTGCCAAAGCGCAACACTGTGGCTACAAAGACAGATCAACACTGCAACGTAGTGTCACAATGCATCAAGCCAGGATTTCTGACTCTGGTTGGGTGTGTTTGTGTGAGAGGGGCAGAGTTAGAACCATGTGACCAATCATGAAAAACCAAAGCAGGTAAGGTTTCCAACCAAAACCTACTCCTTTAAATCCCTAGTTCTGCTTTAGTGGCTAGAAGAAATTTAAAAAATGATTGTTTGAAGATGGATCTTCTGTCTGTCGCACTAATTCAACTAACTGGGCTGGAATGAAAACTTACTGGGCAAAGCTGGGAGGTGATGAATGAGGAGACTCCTTCAGTGCCATCGCTGCATTTTCTATGAATATTACTGCATGACCCATCATAGATGTGATTACTGTTTACTTAGGTTAGCACATATCCTGTTGCTTATATCCTACTTCCTGTTTAGACAAAGGGAGGCTGAATTAGGAGGGAAATTTAAACACAAAAAGGGTTATGAAGAATGAAAAAAGAAAATGTGGCATAGCTGGATGATGTAAAAGAAAAAGGCTGGTTAGAAAGAAACGAAGTAGGATAGCATGCCAACTAAAACAGGAGAGGGGAGAGAAATATACCATATAAAAAATATTACTATCAACACTATACAGTATAAGTTAACATATATTTATACATTAGTTATGTCTGCAAGCAGCGGCATGCAAACACAGGTGATGATCTGGATTTAAATACAAAAAACAAACAAAATATAGAGAAAATATTGCTGCCAGGGTGGAAATACTCACTCTGCTGTGAGAAGTAACCTGAGGAGGAGTTTTCCTGCTCCGGTTTACTACGAGCAGCATGTCCATCATGGGAGCATGCAAAGCTGATCAATCAGACTCTCCTCATTGTTCTTCTTGTCTTAAAATCACATTCATGACACCTCTTAATGCTCATAAACTAGCTTGATGTGTGTACGCCATGCGTCCATGCTTATTTCCCGACTATGGTCAACAACTATTTTTACCACTGCTTACTAGAGTCCCACCAGTGCAACGAGGACTTGATCAGCAAATTATCACATACATCCCATACTTCAGGAGCACAGAGACCAGAGAGAAAGATGTGGAAGGCACACCTGAATGATGACATCACAACTCACCACATTTAACTGCTCTGACTTCAAAAAAGTCATGTAAAATGTACTTAAAAAATAAGACTTCGGCAGCTAACAGATTAAATGCTTTAATTGACCTTGGTCAACGTATTATCTCTCCTTTACCCGTCCAAGTTTTGCTCCACCTTTCTCCTCACCACCTGCTGAGCTGACCTGTATGACAGGGTCAGAAACAATAATCTCACCTGTCTGTGCACGAGAGTGTGGGACTGTGAGTGTGCACGTATGTCCTGAGGCAACAGAAAGAGCACAAAGCGCTGAAAAATACGTTAGGGACAAGCATAGCATGCAGCACTTTACCGTCCCACGCACACACAAACCCACACACTCAGGCACACTCACATCTTCATCAAGGTCATTTTAAAAAGCAGGAAGAAAAACTCCAAACTTGATCGTGCAGCGAGAGAGCTGGGGAAGACAAAGCAGAGCAGACCTCTTTTAATGATCTTCTCATATCTGCTGTCTTGTTTTTGTGGAAATGACAACACTTTAGCATGATGTGCAAAACAACAAGTCAGTGTTTGGAGAAGGTGTCTGGTATTCTTGTTCATGTCTAATTGTCCCTCCTGTACTGTTTGATGCTTTATTCTGTATATAGATTAAATGTTGGGTTGCAGCCAGTATGTATAAGTATGTTTTCTTTGGCTGAGGAATCATTTAATAGAGATGAGACAATAATGACAAATCACTTTGTGACTTCATCCTCCAGCTGTAACACACTCATCTGAGCTGTTCATTTTGCCACTATGGCTAATATTCATTCATTCATTTTCTTGATCCAATGCAGTGATGCAGATGATAACATCTCTAATATGTGTTTTGTTTATTCCTCTCTTAGTTTAAAGGAGACAACCCTGGACAGATTGCCAGTCCATCACAGGGTCAATGTATGTATGTACTGTATGTGTGTGTGATGTGTAATGAGCAAAAAGCACGCCGCTGATTTTAGGACAATGAATCATAACATGCTGAATGTGCACATTATGAAGGGGTGCATTTTAAATGCATGTGATGTGGATGGCAGGGATGCATTTCACTGAACACATGCACAGTTTCTATGGGGGAAATAAGGGGATTGAATCATTTCTTCTAGATTTTCATCTCATCCTTTTCTGCCCCCTCTCCATTTAATAAGAAACCAACAAAGGCTCTGTTAGCATGAGGCCAGTCTCAATCCCATTCACTCTCTCCCTTCTCTCATATCTCTGCACACTATCTCAGCATCCCTCCATCTACTACAGGCTCTTAGAGGTAGAGCTCATTTTTCACTGTTGCTTTAGGTAATTGTACCCACTAATGATGGGGAACCTGCTGCGAGTGTGCACATGATATTTTTTATGTGAAATCAGGTCCATAAGTATTTGGTTAGGACACACTTTTTGCTTCAGTGTACTTCCACGATAGATTTAAATATCACGCAAATGAGATGTTAATGATACAACTAACATCTTTAATCTAAGCGTTTTAATGAAAAAAGGAAACATATGAAGAAATTATCTTCCACTGGATGAAATTTAATGTGGGTGGCCTGTGGCCAGTTGTGGTCCCTTTCTCTTTTATATCTTTACAAATTAAAGGCAGTAAATCAGCAGATGTGTTAATTGTTAGCGAAAAAGCCTTAAAACTGGGAAAGGAGTCAGAAACATGGTCTGCCAAAGTAGGTGATCACAGGATTGTTTCCTCAGTGAGGAAAAACCTTTTGCAACAACATACCAAAGTCTGCGCCTCATTAAAAATTCATTACGGCAGAGAATGAGAGATTTTTTTGTCTCTGTGTGTAAAGATTACACATTTTTGGTGAACGTGTTTCCAAATATATACAAGATTACTTGCACGGCACATCTGTGAAGGAGAGGGATTTGAGACGTGCAAGCAGAAAGCAAACATGTTTTTATTTATATATCTAAAAGAATATACATATACACACACACACACAGGTAGCTACCCAACGATGAACAAATATCTGAATAATCCAGTCTGTATGGACTTGTCTGTTACTGTGTTTTGGGTCTGTGTAAATAAGCTGCGAGCATCCTGTCATGTGATGTTGAAGCACTTCTCCCTACAGGCTGCATCACAAGTTGTGTGTGAGCAGTAGACACACAACTAAGCTCACTTCTACCTTTGTATAAATGTTCATACCACTGCAAAAAAAAATAACCTGTAGTTCTACAGAGTTTACCACCATGAGCCACCTTCCTCTAAATATCCCTATCATCAAACAATAGAGCCATAAACATTGTCCTCATCATCGTTTCCTCAGTTCTTTCCTCAGTGAAAAGCCACATCTGACTAAAAAGTATCAAACCTGTTTCATAAACCCGCCTGTTCTGTGTGTGACTGCTGAACACCACTCCTCTCAGAGCATTAGGAAATACAGGTAGCACATGAAAACGCAGCACTCCTCCTTTCATGCCGGAACAAAGTCTTCCCTTTCGTCTGTCATCTGTGCCAAATACAGAGTAAGTAGAAGTTGTTCTTTTTCCCCGTCTGTCTCATCTGGTGTAATGAACCCTCTCCATTCATCCACTCAGCCAGGGTCCTGGAAGACGGGGATGGAGCGAAGGAGGACTGATGAGCATCAGACAGCATGAAAAGAAAGAGGAAGCGCTGCCATCTGCTTGAAGGTCTTCCTATGTCTGACTCTCACTTATCTCATCACTGTGCAAACACTATCATCAATTCCACATCTTCCAAAATCAAACTAAATGAAATTTCTTATTCTTTTTGTGGATGAAGCTGCTATGGACATTGCACTTAATGCGTTTTTTGAGAGGTTGAGAGAAATTTATGATGCAATTTATGATAATTGATGATAATTTTTTGTGCCCTCTGGCTTTTTTCCAGGGTAGATGTAATACAGAAGAACCAAAGCTGGAATACGAGAGGCAGGATGATGAACAGCGGTAGTTTTCTGGCCACAGTATCTGCAGCTGACTACAAACCAAAAAAGAAAACTTCACTAATGTGACAACCTGAGGCCTTGTTGGCATGACAACCCTGATCTAGAAAAACACCAAAGTTTAGTTCAGCTCTGTCTCGATTACACGTTTTCTTGAGCCGGACAACAACAACATCAGTGGAGTATGGTGGAGTATGTGTTCTGTTTGCGCTGCTAAATCTTTTTGACTTATCATTTATTCTATAAAAGCAAAACCTGCTTTTTGTGCAACTTTTATCCCATCAGCAAAAAAATATAGAATACATGCACCAGAAAAACCATAGTGTGGCCAAAAGAACTCTCTGGAGAAGACCAGGAAAACATTCAGCGCCCACTACAGGCCAGGTGTGCACACTGCACAGTTTCCAGTTGTTTTATGTTTTTCATTTCAATCAAATATCAAAAATAATTTATTCATCCTGGAGGGACATTCAGTATTCACTACAGCCAATCCAAGGTTACACAGAAACAAACAAGTTGGACAGTACTTAGACGGCCGGGTAGCTGAACCAGCGCTCCATTCATACAGATTGGGGAGGAAATACCACACATGAAGACGTCTGAGGAGAGAAAAAAGCTAAGCATCCTATTAACTCACATGCAGACTAGTATACTTTAAAAAAACAACACCTCAAGCATTTGCTCAGAGATACTTTTCATTTTGCTGTTGTGAAAATGTGTTTTCTTGGAAAGTTAAAAACAGTTCAGCAGGAAAAAGCTCAACACAAATACGAACACAGAAAGGTGTTAGATCTTATCAAACCTAAAGATGATGCTGACAACCGATAGCCAAACAGTCCATTTAGGAGACCTCACCTGAACTACTTGTAGTAAAACCTCTCAAAGTTTCTTCTGCTTTATATCATATAAGCTACTCTTTGCAGAGATAATGTTCACAGTTTGTACTTTGATCTGACAGTTTTAGAGCTACAGCTATGAAATCTTTTCATTGTGCAGAAAAGGGTTTTCTCAGGTGAGCCTGTGATACTTTTCCTTCATGGTATATGCCATCTGCATTTATTCTCCACCATTAACACACACACGCCCACACAAACACACACACACACACACTTATTCATTTTCTTTTTTCTCTATTATGACTCCAAAGGCCTTTTTGTTGCAGAGATGTACTCAATTCATTTTGGGCATCCCATTTGCAAGCAGAAACCGAATAAATAAGCGGCGGTCTCAACTAGTAAACCAGTACAGGAGGCAGAACTGTTTCCAGTTACATGCAAAACTAGTTGTCATTTTGCATAAAACAGTAAAAAAAAAAAAGAATAAACCAATTAGAAAGTATATAAATGCAATATTTGGCTCTTATTGCTCCACAAAATGTTGCTGAAGCTAATGCTAAAACTGCAGGCATTTGTTAGGTTATCCGACCCGATCTCACAGCAAAATGTAAAAAGGATCAGAAACAACGTTACACTTTGTTTAATCACGAATCACGTGAGCCACTTCTGGAGGTAAGGAAAAGAGAAAAAAAGCAAGACTGGGGATCTGATCTCAAACACGAAAAGAAGACGTTATGAGTCAATCACAGTGTTGTACTTGTTTGTATTAATGAGCACTAAACACAACCTTCGTCAGTGTGTGTTGTGAGAAAAGTGAGACAGAAAACAGCAGCCTGTCAAGCTTTAACAAGTAAGAAATGTCTATCCAACCCACACTGCTTCCCCCAGCACAGCAGGGTGAGATTATCGACCTCTATTAGAGCTGGTGTGACATTGGGAGATTTTTCCCTTTGTGCAAATTATGAGCATGGAGCAAAGTGTTGCTATGGAGACTGTAGTTAGTGATGTGTTGGGCAAAGCCACAGCAACTACAGTGGTGGAGAGGACTGAGCTGAGCATACTAAAAGAATCATAAAGCACACAATCTGTTGTAGCCACACACACTCGCATAGTCAAGAGACTGGGAAAAGCAAATAAAAAGCTTTAGCCAATGTACATTTTTGAATGCGGATGTGGTGTGATCACGTTCAAAAGCTTGGATGAAGATTTCTGAATGCATGGGAGCAGGAGATAGAAGTGGCGGTGCACAGAGGTGTGAGATACCTGTCAGGGAATAAGATCGATCACATCTCACCTCCTCCACCTTCACTCTTTTCTTTAGGTATTGTAGTCCAAAAAAAAGTTGGACGAATAAATAAAGATGAGTGTAATAAAAGCAGATGTTGGTGAAAGTGTAGGCAGCAGAATGGACAGATATATAGCCCACTTTGATGTGTTTATGAGTTAGCCCAGCATAGAGGAGCAGGAGAGGAATTACTGTAGAGGCTGTTTGCGCTAAATATAGTTTTAATGCTGGAAGAACCACGTTCAGAAAGCATGTGTCACTGTCTGCTACTGAGTGTCAGTTTTGTCTTCCTTCACCCAACATCCACTTTAGGCCTCCACAACAACAGCAGCAGACAACCAATTCAATTCAATCTCCGTCTGATTGAAGGGAACAGATCTGATTACCTCTCATGGAAGGCACGTTGCACACAAACGCAACATACACACATACACACACGTTCAAAATGCCATTGTTTGCGCAACAAAATTCCCCAGGGAAAGATATCAGCGTAAATGGCTGCGGTGATTGTGCCAGATAGACTGGATGTGTGCATAATATCCACACGAAGCAGATAATGTGTTTGCTAATCGCACACCAGAGACAAGCAAACACACACTCACACATCTGCACACACAAACACAAAAGGCTAACAGCTGCACAGCTATAACCCTTAACCACTCTTTTCATGCTGCTGGCTTCCAGCTACACTGCACACACACACACACACTCCTACACATCCTCTGCTAAATCCCATTGTGCGAGAGGCATGAGTTTTCTGAGTTGCACTGACATTTGACTGCATGTGTTGACAGCAGTGGAAGTTATTAGAAGTTATAATCATATTCGCTGTCACATCTAGGAAGACAGACAGGCAACACCGGGTGTTTTATTTGAACATTTAATGGTGTTATAAACGCAATGCTGCATGAAGAGATCACAAAAGTCGTCATTTGCTGAGAAATGTGGGGCACAAATTCAGAAACAGGAGGCAGTTTTAGAGATTAGAAGCATTCAAACGATTTACTGCTTACCTGCTAAAGTGGTTTCTGTCACTTGACAAGTTTACTAATTACAGCTGTAAATTACCAGTCCTGGGCAAATATTCTTTATATTGTTAGTATGTCTACATACTGTGGCAATAATGTGCAATAACTAAGAAAAGGGAATTTCTCAACTTTGTAGTGTGCCTTCATTTCTAATGTAAATATATACAGCTGTATATGCTTTTTCAGGTGATACAGACATGGACTGAATGCAAGCATGAATATAATCAACTCTTTTGTTAGCAAACCAGTCTTAAGCTAGTTTCTGCCACTTTTGTGGCTTATATCTGATTTTCTTATAACAGTCTGATAAGCACAAATTTGATGTTTTCTACTCCTGCTTTCATAAGTGGTCCTAAATAGGTCTGATATTGTTCTAAGTGGCCTGGGTCTAAACAGTAATATTGCATTTATTCATATTCCTTAACATAATTCATTAATAACACGAAGGAAAAGGCAAACCATTAAATTGACGACTGTCTGCGGCCTGCATTTCACAGTCACAACGGCTGAATGTGGAACCTGATCAGCTTCCTCTGCATTAAGAGTTAGTGCATGAAAGTACTTCAGCATCTGTTATTCAACAAATAAATGCGTTTTCTTCTTTGTTATTTGTCACAACAAATATGTGAAATGATACAGATTTTCACCAAGAAAACAGATAAAGATTTGTTTTATGCTCACATTGCAGCCAATCATTGACAACCTATTTAATAAGTAATGTTATACACTCGTTTATAAGCTAAATGGCTAGTTAGCTGCTACTGTAGCATCAACAGTAAGCTGAAACTTAAATTAGTTGCAGGGGTGAAGAAAACCTAAACAATTGTATTAAAAATTATTTAATGAGTGTGAATCATTAGAATTACCTTTACGTTTAGATTGCACTAACACTTAAAGATAAGACTTCAAGCTAGAATCTATTCAATTCAATTCAACTTTATTTATATAGCGCCACTTCATGACAGTGTCATCTCAGGGCGCTTCACATCTTATTTCAGCCAATTCATAAGAATAGCCTATG
>JBAMHV010000015.1:20587752-20607244 GCA_037177535.1 Pseudomugil gertrudae | reverse complement strand
ACACACATACGTAGATGCATACCCACATCTCTGCACATACACACATACGTAGATGCATACCCACATCTCTGCACATATACACATACGTAGATGCATACCCACACCTCTGCACATACACACATACGTAGATGCATACTCACACCTCTGCACATACACACATACGTAGATGCATACCCACAGCCCTGCACATACACACATACGTAGATGCATACCCACACCTCTGCACATACACTAGTTGCTGCACTGTTCATTCAGGCCTTTTACAGTCTTTCCTCCTGATGGTTTCTTCACTTCATGTTTATCTAAAGTTGTAGAAGTGTCTGTTGTCTGTTGTTCAGAGTGTCTGTTGAGAATGTGTTGCAGCAACTGTGGCTTGGTTTAACATTTTTGTTAAACATTTTTTGTTGCTATTCTGCCTTTTTATTTGCTCTTCTATTTTCCCCTGTCCAGCCATCCATCCATTTTCTACCGCTTTATCCCTGAACAGGGTCGCGGGGGGCTGGAGCCAATCCCAGCTTACAACGGGCGAGAGGCGGGGTACACCCTGGACAGGTCATCAGTCCATCACAAGGCCAACACACATAGACAAACAACCATGCACACTCACACTCCTATGGACAATTTAGAGTCTCCAATCAGCCTATCTCCAGGGTGCATGTCTTTGGACTGTGGGAGGAAGTCGGCGTACCCGGAGAGAACCCATGCTAACACGGGGAGAACATGCAAACTCCACACAGAAAAATTCCCGGTTTGACCCCCGCCCCAACCGAGGCTCGAACCGGCAACCTCCTTGCTATTTTTCCCTGTTCTTTCTCTTGTTTTCTCTCTTTTTCCATGCATTTTCTCAGCTCCTTCTCCAGCAGGTAAAAGCAAAATGAATAATGAAAAAACTGTAGTTCTGACACAATTAATAAAATCTAAGAACAACATTTAGGAAGCAAGTAGAAGCTCATACCCAAAAGGCTCCTATAAACTGCTTTAGCACAATACAGCAGCCAGAGCATCATTCTGCTGCTGGACAGGATAAGTTAAAAAAAAGTTAATTGTTGTAATGTGTGAAATCACTGTCTTTTTTTTCACAGGACACGTTACAAAACAGTATAGACAGAATCAAACTTATAACTAAAAATAAAACCAAAGAAAAGTTCAAATGAAGGAGGGGCTATGTGCACAGTACCACAGCAGATGCAGCAGTGTGAATCTGAAGCTGGCCTGTAAACATCAAGCACAGGGGTAATCCTTTAACTGCATAAAATTAGCATGTGCATCTTCTTTAAGCTAAACTGAAGGTGGCTTAAACTAACAAGATTCAGGTTGTAAGCTATTCTTTTTTCCTAAATTCTGATAGTGGCTGCCCTTCCTGGGACTCGTCCATAGCTTGATGGGCGCCTCTGACCCTGGCATTCTGTCCCCTTTCAGCCCATCTGCTGCTACTTTAGTCTGAAGTGTTGACTGGCAGTGACCGCACAACCTAGCAGCCAAAAACACTCAAATTCACACTCACAATTTATTACACGAACAAACAAAACCCACACATTTGCATGAACACACGGTTAAAGAAAAGCTCCTTTTTTACTTAAAGACACTGAGGTACAAAGACAGCATGAGACAGCTGCAAGGAGACATGCCGCATAATGCATCCGACTACCCTCTGAGCTGCTCGTCAGCTCTTCTTAGACTATCAGTCTTGACCTTTCTTTCCTCCTCTGCCTCCATCTAACAGCGGCTGAGCACGGACTTGAATAAAACCAAAAGGACTGGTGTTTCTTGGGGATGAGGGAAATCTCTCTTATTCTCTTCCTCCCCCTCTCCACGGTGTTTCAGCGTGAATAGGAGGCCCCTGTAAGCCTCGGGCGAGAACAGATGAATTGAGAGGCTTTTAATTTGCTGCAGACGGAACAGAACAGAGTCCATTTAATTCTGCCAGCAGAGGCCATGTCGGCAAAATGCTGACAATATTCTTTATCTGGTCCAAACACACTGGAAAAGTGTGAGTCACTCCAATTACAGGCATTATCAGCAGCACTGTTCCACCAAATGGATGGAGAGAAAGCGAATATGAAGAGAGAGGGGTTAGAGGAAAGAGAAATGAACAGAGTGGAAAGAAAGTGAGGGGTGACGAAACATGGTGTGGGTGAGTAAGATAATGAGCAAAGGGGTGAAAGGGGGATGAAAAAAAAGGCCAAAGGAAGTAAAATCAGAAAAGACAGGATGGAGTTGAGAGGCTGCAGCTCTAACCCTGAACATATCTATGTCTATACTCCCCCCAGTCTGCATTTCCTCTCCTTCCAGCTGTGAAGTCTTACAGCAGCTAATTTTTATCAACTGGAACCAGAAAGAAAAAGGTTTGGATGTCTTCTCAGTGCCTAGAAACACAAATAACACCTTTTATTCTATAATTTAAAAAAAAATCTAAAAGTTAGAAGCAGTGAGTTTGTTAAACCAAAACTATATCAAAACAATAAGTCTTGCTCACGAGCAAACCAATGACTCCGTGTTTAAAAAAAACACAACTACAAAGCTTTTTTCTCCTTATCAGACTCTATATGCACATTCCCCCAGACTTAGCAAGAGGTCTACATCCAAAGCCTTTACATCTGTGAAGGAGGAAACATGTTCAGTTATTTTTTATATATATAAAAAAACAAGGGGGAAAAGAAACCATCCATCACCTTGTACAAACATGTAAGCAAACCCAAAGAAAGAGGCGTGCAATCAAAAAGCCATCAGGAACAGTGTGGTGGTGGTTGGACGTGGAATTGGCTCGTGAGCTAAATGCAGCATCGCAGCAGGATGTGAACATGGCTTAGTGTGTCTGGATTTAGACAGCAATCTGAAGCCATACCAGAGGAGGCAGCGAGTGGAGGAGAGGGGAATGAGCTGTAAATTGGACGTCCGTAACTGGTGCGCTGCCAAAAGGCGCAAGTGGGTGATGTGAAGATCTACATGCGTGTGTGTGTCTGTGTGTGTGTTTACGCTCTTGTACAGTACAGTACGCGTGTGTATTTGTGACTCCATAACCGAGATGCTGCCAACAGAAGCTTAGTGCCCAGAAATCATCTGCAGCTACAGTAAAGCCTGCCAGACGAACGGAAAGAAGAAAGAAATAAAGAGAGAGGGGGAGGTGAGGGTGCTGCCACTCTGCTTTCTGCCACCTTCTACTCTCTCGGGGTAATTGTGTTCTGTCCATCAGGCTCAGAGTTAGATTAGTGGCTCTACTCATTCAGCTCTCCTGCCATCTCAATAATGAATAATCATACAGACCACCTCCACGCTACTTTTCTCTCTCTGCGTGCGCTCTGTTCGCCAGACAGACTTTCTCCGTTGCTACCTTTGTATCCTGACACCACCGCACTTATCAGCAAAACAATTCACCTCTGAGTTGGGTTTGTTGATGAATAACCACGATAGCCGTGTACGAAAGGTTAGCACATGTTACATTCTGCCATGGATCAGATGCTTAAATAAGAAAACTGTTTTTCTTTGCACTGTACCACAAACAGACTTACTCAAATGTCGTTTCAGGAACCCCCAACTGGTTAAATACACTTTTAAATGTCAGCTGAGGGAGCACACGAGCAAGTCGAGGAAAGAGCACATGTCAATAAATGTCTATTTTATCTAAAAATGAGTAGAAACCAATAACAGAGAACCTACCAGTTTATGGGCTTTAGTTGATAAAATGTATGTCAACTCAACTTCAGTGGTCCAATCAGCTCAGGAGACAAAGAGCAGAGGGAAGAATGAAACGGAGCGCAACAGATGAGAATGGAAGAAAAGGTAAAAGAGCAACAAATGGAGGTTAGAGGGTGAGTGAGATAATACAGTCTCTCTCTGTGTGTGTGTATGTGTGTGTGTGTGTCAGGGCATTAGGCAAGGCGGAGGGAAATACAATAAAAAGAGCTGAGAACATGCGCTCTGGGCTGAAGTTCAGCGTCTCGCCCAGATATCTGCCACTATCACTTTACTTTGCCCTACAATAAATAAAAAAAAACCCACTGACGTGCCATGTCCTTGCTCGCAATCTTACATTTTTAAAGAGATCAGCGTTGGTCTCCTTCTGGTTAAAACATCTGTAACTTAGATTTTAAGTGGACAGAAGATGAACTAATATTATATTAAACTCAGACATTTTAAGATTAAAGTGTTTTTTGTTTTGTTTTGCACATTTTTTACTAAAAAAAAGAGTTTGATTTAAGCACAGAAAGCAAAACAGGTTTCAAAACTGTTACAGAAATGATACGTTTCATCAGGACTGAGAAAAATAAAGAAAATTATTATTATCATTATTATGATTAAACTCCATCAATAAAACTGATAATCATAAAAATGATAATATCATTAATATATTGGTATCACTGTTAGTATTCTGTTACTGTTGTTGGTATGATTATTGTTATATAGTTTCATGAAACAAATGTATTCTGACAGGAGATATGGTTTGTAAATTGCTGAATATAAGATTTGTTTTACTAAATAATTATGTAAAGCCAAGTAGTACATGTAATTATGGTATATTTACTGGAAATGGTTGTAATTTTCTAGGGTGGGATTAGAAAACAAGTCCTTTTGAACATTCTTTTATTTCTTTTCCATTTATTTTATATTTTGTCATTACATTCAAATGAATGTTCCCAATCAATCAATCAATCCAGAAAAATCAGCTTTTGTGTGAGAAAATGGTTATTAATATTTGAAAACTTTTTTGTTTTTGCATTGACATTTTTACTGGTGTGAAAAGCTATTTATGTATTGACATGTCAGTAAATCTTCCAAAAACTGTGTCCTGATTATCAGTATCATAGATTCTTATATAACTTATATAAAAAACCCGGAGATGCAACAGATGCATCTGCATGACTGGGCTCATCATGAAGCACAACACACACTCGCCTTTACACACGTGCTGTCACAGTAACTGCAGGTTTAATCAGCTAAACTTTCTGCTGGTGTTGTTCTGCTTCCATCCTGGGTGCTCCGGATGATTCTGTTTTCTTACTGAAGCTAAAAGATGTCTTTCACAGATGTAGCAGGAAATGTTTGTTGTTTTGATTTTACAATCGTTGCTGGTGCCTTTAACCTTGCACATCTTTGTTTTTGTTGCTGTTGTTTTTGCTTTTGTCCTAACTGTTAGGCCCAGTATTACTATAAAATTGATGATGAAAAAATAAAGAATATTTAACCCCCCAATTGTCATTAGCTTGATTTTAAAGATGCCCCTCTTGGCAAAGCAACTTTGTTTCACATTACATGACAGCCAGGCCTTCATTCTGCTGTCATGATGTAAATGGAACAAAATTAAAAGCTAAAAAAAAAAAAAAAGGGGGGAAAGGTTTTGTGAAAATGTTTTCTTAATGATGCTGTTAGGAATTGGAGTAAACTGGAACAGTGCTAAGAAAGATGAGAAATTTCATGATAAACTGTTTTCATTTGTTGAGCATGGAAGTGGTTTGGTTCATCACGGATAATGGCTTCATTGCAGTGAATTGCAAGGGAAATATTTAATTGGTTTATTCATTTAAATAGCAGCATGCTCTGTAAAAATCCTGCAGATGAAGAGAGGATAGCCTAAGCAATGAGATATTCTTAAATATCCTTCAAAATCAGTAATAGGCTACCTCCAGAGACGCAAGCTTAAGGTTTTATCATATTATCTTACCTAGCATATTTACCCTAAATCTATAGAAGAAAACTGCATGATAGGTGATGCAAGATCACATAAGTTGAATCCTGTTGTTGAAAATCCACCAATTAGGATGTTAAACACTCTTTGCTATTTATAAAACCTTGCAACTTACCAAACAGAGTTCAAATTTTACTTAAACACCACAAAAATAATAATACAAGCTAACGTTGCTTGTTGTTTATTCTGGGATTGAACGAGGAAGTTTAAATGAAGCTTCAGGGAGGAAAGCTGCTTTGTTTTAATGGAGCAAAATCTAAGCAAATCCTTTAAAACCCGTTTAAACCAGTTAATAACATACTGAACAGTGACCCCTGGGTCTCTCTGGTTAAGAAACACCATGTTGACGGCACATTTGCATCTTTGTGGCAGTGGCGTACAGTCGGTATCGCTGTGCACTTGTCATAAACTATGCAGCAGCTCATGCGTTAAATCTGACCAGCAGAGAAGCTGATGTCGCTGAGGCTGACCGGTCGGTCACCTGTCATGACCAATCAAGCTGAAAACCCGATGACTGTGGTTGTGTGCCGAGCGATCAGAGCAGCTCAAGTTGAAGATAGACATGGTTTACATGGATTACAATTGCCAAGCAAAGACAGAGCATCATGGGTCAGCACAGTCATCAACGGCTGTCAACATGCATATGAGCACAGCTCAATAGACTATTGTATGGATGCAGGATGATTTACCAGGCCTGCAGCAAAAAGCACAATTTTGTCACTGATCTAAATCGCTGTTTCACTTTAACAACATATCAGCAGTGCAGGATTTAAGGCAATTCCTCCAGAGGCTGGATGAGGCAGTGTTACAGTGTGAAGTTGTTATTGCTAACGTTCAGCCTTTGCAAAAGATGCCAGTATGAACAAGAGTTCATCAAGTTCAGCCGACAATCAGCCAGCAAAAAAAGCAACAGACTGCACAGTGAAGAATAAAATGTGTGGTTCGGAGCTCCTCGGGGTGCTCCACGCGACTCCCTCTCGGCCTATATGACTAGAAGAAACATCCAGCAGTGTAAAAGGTAAACATGCATAGAGGCACACTTACCTACCCAACATCTCCTGCCAGAATCAGGGTACCGTGCAAGATGGCAGATTTATGTGCAGAACTCAATTTTACACACAAAAAGTGCACACACACACACACACACACACTATCTTCACCCAACCTATTTACAGACACAGGGCTTGCCAATATCAAAGCAATGCTCTGTCTTTGGGGAATTCCTCCTTTCTCATCTTTTAAGGGGAAAGAGATGAAAACGAATCTCGTTTTCCTTGCACCTCCCCTGTGTATGAGAGTGTGCATGTCTTCTCTGCCTTGTTAATGTGCTAAAATGTAAATTGGTCCTATTCACCAATGGTTGTGAGGTTGTCTTTTTCATCCACAGAGGAAGTCATGGCTTTGCTAACAGATTGTGGTTATGCCGTTATTAATAAACCCACACTGAAAGCACCCCTTGTCTGTCTGCTAGTCTGATCTCTTGCAGTCTCATTCAGCCCCACACCACTTATCTCCTTTATTAATACATGCAAAACACATTCGCTAAGCATCAAAATTGCATTAAAGGAGGTGTAGTTTCATTAAATTATGTTTTTAGCTAATTTTCATCTAAAAAATGTATCACTCAGAGGGTCATCACCTGCTAAACCTTCTGTTATTTATTTTCCTCCATGCAAAGCATTATTCGGAGGTAGAACTTTGGCTTCATTGTTGAGAACAGAAATTGGCTAATGTAAGCAATATGGTAATGGATTTTCATAACTGATGGAGCACAGCACAAACACACACCAAGCTCTGCAACCAACACAGCCCAGCAGATACAAACACATGCCATCTTTATTTACTTTCATGGGGTCTTACTTATTTAATTTTATGCTTCAACAGTGAATGAAAGAATAAATACATTTTCTACAGGCCCAATAAAGAGATCGACAGGAGGTCTGGAAAAGCAGGTCAATGCACAAGTGCTCATTTTTGGAGTTGAAAGTCAGTTTAGACCAAAAGACTCTAAAACCAGACGGCATCATCAATGAGCAGCATTATGTGGTGTTTCTGGCCTGGTAAAAAATGTCCACTCAACATGATTTAGATCCCACAAAAACCCTCTGGACCCCCATCAGTAGGGTCTAAAGAGAGTGATGGATTTGCTACATCTGTGAAGTAGAGGAGAAGAAAATAGGAGGACTTTGGTGCACAAAAATAGAGCCAGAATCTGCCAGAGTAGAAGACTGAGACTTAATGAGGGATGCAATCATCAATTATTCAAAACACTTAATCATGGTGTCGCACAGTGCTGTTGCACAAACACATGCACAAGCAGGCAAACAAGCAAGAAGCCGTACGGCAGTTTGGTTGTTTGTAAAGGAAAGAAGACAGTAAAAAAGAAGAAAAACAGGGCTTTTCATATAGGGTGCTACATGAGCCGTGTCTGCCGCAGGGGTACGGTGCAAACCAAGGAAAAAGGGCGCACACAAGTAAATCCTGTCTAAGTTGCCAGTTGTAAGGTGACCAAAAAGATTTCCAGGAAGGAACTACTTGTCTAGATGCAGACTTGGATGCAGGATGGATCTGTCAAGTTATCAAAGTAAAACCCTGGCAGCATGCTTTACTGAAGACAAGCAGCAGCCAAGACAGTGTGTTTTAATATCCACATGGCAAGACAGGAGTCCAGAGGGCTTAGGATCGTCCAGGAGCTACACCGGTAAAGTGACTGCCTCCAGTTTTACTTCAGGATGGAGTACAGAGTCATTTGACAGCCTGTTGGAGAGATTCACTGACAAAAGTGAGATATAACTGAGGGTACCAATCACTGCATGTAAAATGTCTGATGGTGGTAACCTGTAGAATCAGCCAGATTCTCTGTGATTGGACAAATCAGTGTTGACAACCCAACACATATACATACTTGGATACGTTCTACTTTATATAAAAACCTCTACACTTTAGTGTGCCAAACCAATCTGCCAGAATTAGGCAGAATTAGAAACTTGTTTTCTTGGCACAAGGTGGTTTAAATGTTCAAAATAGTGTGTGTGAGAGACAGTAGGACTGAGGCAATTATTACTGACCTACTGTCCCATTTCAATACATCCACATCTGTTTTAAAGTACTTCTATAACCTTCATATAGAACATTTTTATCTTTAACTTTGCTGTTATGTTTATCATTAAAACTAAGTACATCTGTTATTTCAGTATATGATGAGTAACAAAATCCAGGACACATCTTTAGACACGGTAAGCATAGCATTGCATCCATTGTCATTCATCAATCCAGAGCAGACGTACCACCACATTTTCCAACGTTAAAAAACATCTCACTACACATAAAGGCATATTGAGAGGATTGACAGCCTGAATTCAAGAGAAGTGATCCCAACTTGTAGCTTCCTGCTGACTTCTCTGATGTTAGTGTTAAACTAGAACATTAAACAGAAGCTGGGAGAGGCTGCTTAATGTCTAGGTTGAAGCATCACAGAGCAGCGCTGGCTGCTAACTTTAAGAAACAGCAAGACTCTAATTTCACATCCTTGCAGCTAGATTTTTTTTTATGTATCAGACACCTGCTTTTAACATAAATACCTGTTAGCAGTGTCAGAAGACTGGAAGGATTTCTGACTGATAAAAGTTCATGCAGCAGTATCTGTGGACATCTGTTCCAGCTCAACAGCTGTTTCTAGCAGCTGCACAAACTTCATCTTTAAAGAACATGGCTCAATGTATTTAGCCTTCTTGATACAGTGAGGAAACTAGGTATTTGAACATCCTGGTATACTGAAAGTTCTCCCACTTAGAAACTATGGAGAGGTTGGAAATGTTTATCCTAGGTGCATTTTCACTGTGAGAAACAATCTATAAGGCTTATTAGGTTTCAGGGCTGTCGCTGAGCAACATCAAGTTTCAGCTTCCTCCAAAGATTTTCTACAGAATTTAGGTCTGGAGACTGGGTTCGCCACTCCAGAACCTCAATATGCTTCTTATGGAGCCACTCCTTGGTAATCCTGGCTGTGTGCTTTGGGTTATTCTCATGTTGAAAGACCCAGCCACAACTCATCTTTAATGTTCTGACAAGGAAGGAAGTTGTTGCTCCAAGTCTTGCAATACATATCATTGTTTATCCAGTCCTTAACACAATGCAACTATCCTGTCCACTGTGCAGAAAAACATCCCAAAAGCATTATACATTCACCCTCATGCCTCACTTTACGGATAGTGTTCTTGGGAACTCATCCTTCTCTCCCATCCAAACACAGCGAGTGGGGTTTATACCATATACAGTTCTATTTTGGTTTCATCTGACCACATGACTTTTTCCCATGACTCCTCTGGATCATCCAGATGTCATTGGCAAACTTCAGATGGGTCTGAACATGTGCTGACTTCCACAAGGGGCCATCTGTGGAATGTATGATTTTATACCATGACATCTTAGTGATATACCGATTGTAACCTTTGAAACGGGGCTCCCAGCTTTCTTCACGTCATCGACCAGCTCTTCTCGTGTATTTGTGGGCTGATTCCTCGTTCTTAGCATCACTGACACTGTGCAAGGTCAGATCTTTCATGGAGTCCCAGTCCGAGGGAGATTAACAGTCAGTCATCATTAGCCTCTTACATTTTCTAACAATTGGCAAACCCCATTGCTCTTTCCAGCTTTGCGGAGGTCCACAATTTTCTCTCTGATGTTTTTTCACAGCGCTTTGGTCTTGTCCACGGTAGCAGTTGGAGTCCTACTGATTGTGGGGTGGACAGGTGTCGACCTCAAACAGGTGCCACTAAATTAGATTGATAAGTGGAGTGGAGGTGGACTTTTTAAAGGCGGACTAACAGGTCTTTGAGGACCGGGATTCTTGCTGATTGGCAGAAGTACCTATTTGCAGCACTGACATACAACAAAATGTAAAAATCATACAATGTGATTTCCAGATTAGCTTTTTAGACTCAGTCTCTCACAGTGGAAATGCACCTACGCTGAACATTTCTGACCTCTCCATAAAATGTATAAAGTAGGAGCACTTGTAATATCGCAGAGTGTTCAAATACTTCTTTTCCTCACTGTAAAAATAATTAATTCTGCAGTCCCTGTGAGGACATTATAGAAATTATAGGTTTGTATTTGTATTTATCAAAATAAAATTAGCAGATTATCTTTGAAGAATATTTTATCTTCTAAAAAAACAGATTAGTAATCGTTAGATATTTCCTTCAAATGTCGTTTGATCTAATTAATGTTTTCCACTGAAACTTTAATGTTACGCAGCTGTTAAATGTGTTTTGTGTCTTTTTCTTTAACGGGTAGTTCAAAGAGAAGGCTGGCACTGAAACTGGGTAAAGAGCAGGGCACAGTGTGCAGTAAGGATCCCTGTTAGGACTCCAGCTGTGGATGTTTAGCTGATTTTAAACATTTTGTTCAAGTTTTCCAGCAAGTAGTGGGTTCAACTTAACTAAACAGACTGATGCCTTATCAAATAAACTGAGCCCGACCAAACCGAGCCAACCACAGAAACCAAAGTACTTCCACGCACCAGCTTTTACTGCAAATTAAGATAAACATGACTGCACAATCAGCCATCTTATCTGTTATGTGGACGCCACCGACTGTCCAGAAGCTGCATTTCCATTCTGCCGTTTGAGTTTCTCAACGTTGTGTTATTCACAGTCAAAAAGCCACTTTTCATTTGTACATTGCCTCGGAAATGTTCATGCCTGCTTCAAAAAGAACTTTTCTCCCATCCGAACCTCTGAGCAAAACCTCGAGAACAGATGATGTGCTGTTATATTAGCATCTAATGACCACCACAGGATTTCTAATCCTTTTGCCAAGCATACAAAGCCTTCAGTGACCCAAGTCACCAATAATACAAATGTCCCCCTTTCATTATGAATCTTCCATTATCATCTTTACTTGATTACAGTTTAAAGTTATCTTCTTAAGTTTTATTAACACATCTGACAGCTAAACCATCACTCTATTGAATGAAACGGTCTTCATCAGATCACTTTAAAAGCTGTAGTTTTTTATTTATTTTATTATATCACAACATTTGGTCATTTATGGAAAATGTGTCAAACTTGGGAATGCAAAATGATAAATTATTGTATGGGAGACACAATCCCCCCCCCTCCTTTTTTTTTTTTTTTTCTATCTGGACAGTGTTCATACTTCCTGGTGACTAAAGCGACTTGCATTTAGTTTCGTACTTCCAGGCAGCTGCAGAAGAACAGCCAAGATGCAATGAGCACTTTCTCACTTTCATTTATAATTTATTAAATGCAATTAAAACACCATTAATATTATGCTAAAGTTCTCCCTCATCACTAACTGCTTTTGGTTTGTTGTCATTGATCCCAGCATTTTAGCAGTAATGTTTACTTCATATATTGTTGTGAATGTCACTTTAAATAAGTAATTAGTTACACTCACTAACTACTTGCTCCAAATGTAACTAAGTTAGTAACTGAATTAGTCTAAAATAAAATAACTAGTTACCAGCTAAAGAAATTATTTGCGATACTGTAAAAAACAAACAAACCAACAGACAAAAGTTCCTATTGCCTATAAAAATGTAGGTTTTTCCAAACAGTTCTCAGATGAAATAGGTAGAACAGAAAGGTGCTTATACATAACCTTTGATATTTGTTGTTCATAAACAGACAACAGGTTTATCCTGCACTTCATGTATTAACTTTGTAACAAAATAAATATAAAGTGAGTTTAACTCTACAGCAAATCCAATTCAACAACCTCAGACAACTGGACAAGCAAACAACCTGCACTGCCATCGGTTTTGTTCACAGCTAAAATCAACATTTAAACAAACATAACATAACATATGGTTAATAATTCATTCATGCAGACTTTTCATCAGATTCTTCTGGACTCACTATTTCTGCTTCTTCGTAGTATCTGCTGTTTGTGTGCACGGCTCATGTGTCCTGGCTTTGATTCTGACACACCTGGTCCCACCACTGGCGGCTTGTGTGTGGAGCCAGGAGTGCATTCGGATTACAGTGTGTATTGGATCAATTCATGGTAACACATTTAATGTTCAGTGATGATAACAGCACTGCAACAATGAGAAATGTAATTCATTAGATTTCTCCAAAAAGAAGCTGGGGATGCTTAAGGTCAAAAATTTATCTGTTAGCCTACAACCTTTAGACATGCAAGCCTTACCTGAAAAGCTTATTAACATTAACTTGAACAAAGACGAGCAACTGGGAACAAACTGTGTGTGGTTGCTGCAGTGGAGGGAAGAAGACACTTTCAACCACTGACACTGCACAGTAGCGAGACAGCAGAGGGAATATCTATATTCAGTCAGGCCCTTCAACCCTTGGGACAGACTCCCAAGATGAACAAGTACATCTTCTACCCCATCCTCCTTCATAGTGCATCCTGCCACAAGCATCCATCAGTCAGTCACAGCTTCTGCATCCTGCCTGTGTGTTTAATCACCCTCACACACTGTCACAGACGCTTGCCCTTCCTGATAAAACACAGACAACCAAATAAAATCAATCTTTACTGAGTGTCCATGTTTAATAACAGCCTGTTGTTTCCTATGGACTCTGACATGATCTGCTGCCACATCGTCTTAGAAGGTAGTAACCGGAGTGGAGTGGGACATATCAAACTAAATTTACAATCACTGCAACCTCTGATGTCATCCTCAGAGAACCAATCATCATGGGATTGTCGTGCTCAAGACCCAATATGCATACAGCCTCGATTTCTCCGTCCAGATGCTTTGATCTCGAGATACACCATAAACAAAAATCTACATACACATAACACGTAATGGACATAAATCTTATGTTGCGTAAGAAGTCGGCTGAACTTCCTGGAGGTGAAACTTTCTGCCAGTTCTTGAAATAAACCCTTTTAGCACCCCATGGTCTGTTGGGCTGCCGGTCTGTCAGAGCTCTCACAGCAAGTGGAAAGGCTATTGGTGTTCACATCCCAGTGGGGCTCTGAGTCAATACAAACCTCTTAAAACTGAGAAAATGTTGTGTGGGGTTTTGTGCATGTGTGTGATGAAAAGCGAGGCCGAGAAGAAAGGAGGTGTTAAAATTCAGGAGCAGTTTTTCCTTCTTTGCAAGTCATCTGTGTGATGTTACTTGTTTTAGAAAGGGATTTGCTGTAACTGGACAAAACAAGGGTTTGGTGTGAAACGTACCTTTTTTTTGTATATGTGTGTGTGCGTGTGTGTGAATGTGGTGGAGGTAATCATGGTGTGCTTAAACAGAGTCCCACCCTGTCAGGGTCCACCCTATCAGAGCCATCCATCATAGCGTAGCTGTTAATGGTACCAATACATACAGAATCACAGAAGGTCTGGAGAGGTGTGTGTGGAAAGCAAAAAAAAAAAAAGTGTGTGCGTGTGTGTGTTTGAAGGAAAGATTGAAGGAAAAAAGTGAATGTTAAAGGAGACGGCTGCAATTAGGAGACAAGGAACAGCAGCGATATATGTTAGGTTTCATAAAGATCACTGTCATGACATGAACGCTAACTTGAATTTACATTTGTATTGGAAAGAGAAAGGGTGAGATGGGGGTGAGAGGAAGACAGAGAGAGGGCTGGAGGAGAGGAGGCAACCAGCATGAAGAGGAAAGGAAACGTGCTGTCACAGGCTGAGGAGACTGTGTGACTGGAATGTGCAATCTGATTTTCCTTTTTGCTGTCTCTTTCCCCTAAACAAACATGCAGCACACACACAAACACACACTTCCCCCGGCCAAACACAAACAGGAAAAGTGAACCCTCTTGCATCTTAAACAGGAGTTACGGACACTTTTTCCCAAAAGAAAAGCAGCTCGACACTAAGAAATAACACTCTGCAGTCAGGATGAATCAAATATTTAAAAAAAGCCAAGCTGCATATTAAGTTTTCATAGTTTAAGTTTCTTTTATTTTTGTTTCGGTAGACTCAAGCTAAGCCCTAAAAATACTACCACCTCTAAAATGATCTTTTATATCTCAATGCTAACTCGTGTTTTAACATGAAAGAAAATCTCATTTACATTCAGTTCTTGCAACAGCACTTTCAGAACAAGACGGAGAAAGAAAGAAGTGTTCAGGGTGTTAAAAGAAAAACATATTCACTCAAGGATTCATTTAGCTGGAATAAAAATCAATCAAATTTATTCACAAGGTGTTTTAATATAGTAAATATCAAGAATGTGGAGGCTCTTTGCTCGCCATGTTTTGGTGTAATATAGCTCTGTAGATCAGACTACACATCAGTTTTCTGTTTTTTTTACACAGAAAGTTTCATTTGACAACAGAACCAACTAAATTTAAAAATATAAAGTATTTTCTGGGCAACCTTAAGCTTAGAGATTAGCTGAAACGGCTGCTGCTGTAGAAAAAGATATAGGTCTTTTCTTTCTCATCTTGTATCCTCATCTTCTATCTTCATCTCTTACAGTGAGATGAAGACCAGCTGGGATTTTAAATTAGCCAATCAGACATCGCCACCAGCTAAAGAAGAACCCTGAATAATATGCTAATAGATAGATTATACGATTTGTACCCGGGAGCACCTCCCTAACTACACACACACATTTATATGCACTAAAACCTTTTATTTTATGATTACAGAGAACAAAATGGCAGCGGTAGATCTCAACAGCAGAGAAGGCTGATGAACGTTACGGAGCCTTAATGAAGAACTTGCTATGATCCGGATGACTTCTAGCATGGACAAGATGTTTAAAGATTGAATAGAGAGAAGTATGGTGTGCTATAAACTTGAGGGGAATAAGAGACAGGTAAGGAAGATCCTCCCTCTTTCTCCCTGTCCTCCATCTTTCTCTCAGCCCTTCTCCTTTAACACAAACAGGTGCAGCAATCTCCTTTCTATGAAAAATATGGTTCCTCCCTTTCCTTTGTCTGTCCCCTGTGTTTCTCCCTCTGTCTGATTGCTCATCTTTCTTCATTGCTCTGCCTGCCTCTCCTCCAGGACATCCCATCTGTACAGTAACAGGTGTGCTGTGCATATGACTGATGTGTTTGTTACCTGTAGCAGTGCCTGCAGCCACAGCGTGCATGGAGAATAACTGCCACTACCTATCTGCCTCCTGACCTCGCTACCACTACAATCTTTTCTTTTTTTTCTCCTCCTCCTCTTGACTCCCTCACACGGCAACAGAAAGAGCGGAGCAGGAGATTAGCTTTGCTGGGGAAGCAGCAGCAATCTGTCGTGCATTTGAATGTATGTCTGAATGAGCCTTTACCAGCTGTGCTGCGGTGGTGTTTTCACTTTGGGTAATTAGTTTCAACAGTCTGAGAGTGCATGCTCATATGAGCTATGTATGTCTGGGTCTGAGTATGTTTGTGTGTGTGTGGCTTGCCAACCCATCTTATTAGCATCACAGGTGAGTGATTAAAACCTATTGCAGCACCTGGAAAAGTTCTTCCTATCCAGCAGGATGTAAGTATCTACCACTACACACCTGAACGTCCCTGAACCAGCCACCACGCTTACGGATACAGGGCATTATAGAACACTTTTTTTAAGCCCTGTGGCATATCAGCCACTTCTACAGCTTTAATTTGACGGAAATTAAACTCTTCACTTGATACCTCCCAGTTTTGTCACAGCTCTATTTGATTGCTACAGATGCTAGAAGAATGCCTCGTAAAATAGGGGCTGCAGAAGTCACCAGTCAGATGCACCAGTAAGAAGATGCAACTGAAAAAAAAACTGGCCGACATCTGTGATTAAAAATGTAACATCTGTGCAGCTATTGTGTGTTTGTGTAAAGAGAACTGGGAAGCAGCATGAGGCTAGAGAAGTCTGTACTGGCTTCAGAATCATTACACATCTGACTATGATGCCTCTACTCATCCTGGAAATCATGATCATGGTTAACATGGTCCGAGTTTTTGAGTCCTCAACATCTGTTATGTTTCAGTTCTATGTTTTGGGGGGCTTTTTTCACTGTACAGTTCATAAAGTCCTTTATGATTGTTAAAAAAAAGTAGCATCCTTGTAAGAAAGAACAAGTGGTACCTGAGTATCCACAAACTGAGTCAGAGGTGTTTTCATTTTTCCGACAGGCTGCATTACTGATGTAATTCAGGCTCAGTTGGAAGCGGAAGCTTTAATCAACACCCATGGTGCGCCACTGGATGCTCACACCATTCTCACTAGAGGGTTCTCGAATAAATGATCTCATCAGTTTTATCATTTATTAGCTTCCTATTTTGTGAAGTCCAATGGTGTCCTCCAGGCTCGACTTAATTTGCTCAAATGTTTTTCTAAAACAGTTTTGCTATCTGGTAGAAAGCAGATGGCTTAGATGAAATTTGCTAAAGATCTAAGATAAGCAGGCTGTCATTCTGAGAGTCCTGCTTCCTCCCATTTTCCCAGCATAGCAAAAAGAAAACAAATTAATCTGCACAAAATGGTCTGGAATAAATAAAACACCTGTGTGACCTAAAACGTGCTCATACTTTTGCCCTCTGCTGGTATAGTGTTATGTAACCCATTAAAAACAAGCCATCTTGGAAAAGTTTTGCACAGGTATTATAACTTTTAAATGAACCAAGTTTGATTACTGCTAGGGCTTCTACAATAAATTGAGTTTTAACATAGGAAAAAAGCCAGCACATTATAGCCATAACCTTTTAATATGCAGCAAGTGCAAATAGGGGAAGAAAAGAGGCTGTAAGAGGAAAGAAGAAAAGTCCATGGGTGCAGTACCTTGATTGCATGCTCTGAGGTATGGAAACAAGTCGATAATGCCAGTCTTACAATTAAATCTGTCAAGCTAAAGGTCCCCAAGTATGTAATCACTTGTACACCTATAGTCACAGTGGGAGGCAGCACTGTGTTTAGAAAAACATGGAGGAAACAGCACAACCCATTCTATTATGTAATAAAGCATACAGGCAGCAGGAGGCCAGGCTTATGACCAGGTGTACTGCTCTACGGTGGTATTATTACTGCATTTGGGTCCCTAGGGGCATTGATGTGAAGGATAACACCAATGCAGGTAATAAATTGGAGAGGTCAGCCCACTCTAGTGAGGAGGTTCATGTTGAGGGAAGGCCACCTGACAGACAATGCGAGCATCAAATACTCCCTTCAGCACACATTTCCATTCATCCCTCTGGCCTCTGTTTATCAGACAGGATCATTAAAGTGTTCTCTCGAGAGAGCTCTGGTTCAAGGCAGCGCAAGGGGGGATCACAGCAAGAAGTCATTCCAGGGCCTATTTACCGTTAAGGCCAAGGCAAGAGTGTGTTTTCGCTAGACAAGTGCAGAATCTCCAGAGAGGATGAAGAGAGAAAGGTGAGACACCAAACCCAATTTCCAAATTTAAAAACTATTTGACACTCTCACAAACACACGAGGACACACACACACATCTCAGGGTGCAGGCGAGTACTGGGTTAGGTGAGCTGGACAGAACACATGAGGTAATAACACTGCAGAATCTGCTGAGGCACAGCAGGCAATCACAACCATTTCTCACCTCACTTCCTCTTCATTTCCCACTTCCTGCTGCTCTTTCTTTCCCACAGTCGTCCATGCCTTTCTATGTTTCTGTCAAACAACCATAAGTTATCTCTAAATGGTAAATGGACTTGTACTTATAAAGCAGTTTTCCAGTGAAGTTGACCACTCAAAGCGCTTTAACCAACATGGCACATTCACACACGCACCCTGACAGACATATCAGGGAGCAACTCTGGCTTCCGCACCTTGTCCAAGGACACTTGTCAGGGAAAGCCTGGAATTGATCTTTTCAGAAGGTAGACACACTCTGCCTCCTGTGCTACAGGCACCCCTAATTCACAATACTTTCTTCTTCCCTGGCATTTCTTTCCCCTCTAGTTACCTCACATTAAAGTTAAAAGAAGGGAAGATAAATGAAAAATTGGGTCTTCTTACTTCAACGGTTCAGTTTTGTGTGCCGGACAAAAGTCTGAGACAGATTTAAACTATCAATCCGCAGAGAAAACAACCATGCATGCCACTTTAAATCATACACAATTATAAATGCGTTCCAAACATGGTGGTCCAGTCATCTAAGACGCATTATCAACTTTTAAATGTGTCTCGGTCAGATATGTCTGCCTGCTCCAGCCATGGCGATTAAGGGTGTGTGGGTGAAAGCATCAAATCGGTTCACACTCATTTAATCTTGTCATTTCCATTAATTCGGCTTTAGGCACACAGACACACACATGCAGCACATGGCGAGCTCAGTCTCACAGCTGAAAGGGTGGTCTTATAACACTCGTGTCTTGTCCCCTCCCTCCAAAAAAAAAAAAAACTAATCATACTCATCATCCGTCAGTCTGCTATGGATTGAGAGGAGTTGTTATCTGGAACATATCCAGCTAATTGAATGCTGCCTATCTTAATGCTCTTACAGAAAAAGAGTGGGAGGGCCTGAGTGTGTGTGGGTGAACGAGGGAATATGAGAAGGGTGGAAAGAGGGGTCATGGCCTGGGGGGTAAGAAAGCCATCAAATGCACAATCACAACAGAGAAAATAATTTACCCTTGAGTGGTATGACTGAGTGTGATTGTGTGTGTGTGTGTGTGTGTGTCTGTGCAGCCACTCACGGTTCCGACTGAATGAGTCAGTCTGGTAGATGTTCAGTGGAACTCGATCAAGGAGCACAAATGACCTGAGAGTAGGTGATTGAATCCTCCATTCATCCTTAAAAAAGGGTTGGTGACTGAGGAATGGACTGCACACACACACACACCCCACTAAGGGCCAGATTTACTAAGATCTCAATTTGCGCGTACTAATTTGCGCGTGGAGCCTAGAATTTAGCGTGTGGG
>JBAMHV010000015.1:20562789-20587652 GCA_037177535.1 Pseudomugil gertrudae | reverse complement strand
CGCAAACCGTTTTGCTCACTGTTAGTAAATCAGTTTGTACTTTTTTTAGCGTGCGCAACGAGTTTGCACGCGTTTTAATACACGCAAACCTTTAGTAAATCTGGCCCTATATCGGCTAAATTCACTTTTAATTCATATTTATTGATATTTGCCAACTCATTTATTATATACTTCACAAGGGGTGGAAGTTTAACTCAATGAGAGGATGGCCTCTCAGAGATGGATAGATGTCATCCATCAATCACTTATTTCATGGCGGATGTTGGACAACCGTTTGGAAGTCTTGAGTTCTGCATGTGCTAGCATGTGCTAGCTAGCGCTTAATTAGAAGAGGACAAACGTAATCAACAGCTGATTAAAAGAAGCAAAACTGTCTGTGGAGATGTATTGCCTTTTTCTCTGACAAATGAGGACAAAATAACAGTCATAAATCAAAACAATTAGCATGCAGCTGCAGTTTCTGGCTAAATTAACCTACTAGCCCATCTTCACTATAAGGCTTGCAAATCACTCCCAGGTGTGTCCCTCTAGCCAGATACAGACCCTAAATACTAATCTTTGAGCATCAATATCAATTGGACACCATTGATCAGGAGTGACGCTGATATATTGTGGAAATATAAGTCTTCTCTTAGTGTTTCATGTGACAAAATGTGACTTTTGTTTTTTACACTGGGAGTAAACTCAACCCAGAGGTCAATTTTATGGCACTTTAAGCCACTTTTACACTGGTTTCACCTTTCACACCAGATGATATTTTATATACCATCTCTTGCGCTGTGCTAAGAAGCATTTCATCCACAAACATTGACTGTTCAATTCCACAGTGCCCTAAAAGCCTTTAAGCAGGTCTTGAAGCACACTTTAAGAATCAAAACTTATATCAATAAAGTGCCTGGGAGAAGCTTTTTTTGTGAATTGCCAGTCTAGTATAAAAATTATTCAGCAAACATAAAATAAGACTCCAAACCATATAGTTTACACAAGCTATTATTTTACAGGCTGAAAAAAAAAGAGTGGGCTCTAATGGTGCATCCATACAGCTTTGTTTGTGCTAAATAAGTAGCCAATTATTTGCTAACTGCCACAAGATTGGCCGTAAGCGCATAACAGGCTGATACAGTATTAGACCTCCTTACTCTTTTGGAATCGTCTACCCTACTACTGCGCTAGTCAAAATTGCTTAATGTGGCATTAAGCTGCTTTTGGCTTTGGTGAATAAATAGTACAGTTGCATTTTGCTTTCCTGTAAAGGCTCCACTGAATACATGCTTACTTGCTGTAAATCTCCACAGCCCGGCGTACGGCACAACGCCACACTAACTGGATGTGGGCTGATCTGAGCTGAACATTTTGAGCAGTTAAGTGAGGACTGCTCCATTTGATCTGCATTTATAATGTGTATTAAATGCATCTGTGGGTCAAATCCTCTTACAGGCGCCTGCTTGTAAACAACATTTAAACGTGAGGAGACACATTGAGGAGGTGCTCATCAAGTGTGTGAGGGCTTTAACATTACAAATGACAATTTCGATCTATTCTATTGCTTTTTATTGTTGCAAAGAGTGTTACATGATGACTTGAAACGACGCAGGAAGGCATTATTCATAAACTGTACATAGTAATAAGTTGAACAAGCATTTTAACCCTCTTAATGCATGATGCAATACTTGGATAAAGGGCTTTAAACTGTTAAATGCAGAAGAAAAAGATGTAGCATCAATATTGAGTACTTTTTTTGCTACCTCTTTTATATTTCCTCCGAGTCACAGGGAAAAGCTGAAGTGTATCATGGGTGATGTATAATGTATTATGTGGTGTGTGGCAGTGAAAGTCTGCATCTTCTACACAAGTTTATATCAATAGACGTGGGCCGTGTGTCCATGTCTGCTCTCCGGTTGTTTTATGTCTGGCCGTGATGCATTCTTTTTCTATGATTGCAACACTGATATTTCACACAGCACTTGTGTGTGTGGGTTGATTGTTGCACTGTCTTAGAACCGCTGCATTTCTGCACTCGGGTGGGGTAACAGTAACACATCTGTCATAAAGGACTTCGGGTCGCAGCTGGAAATATCCAGGGCAACTGCATGATTATAACCAAAGCACAAACAACAACTGTAACCAGACACAGCATCAACCAACACAGGACAACAAAGCAGCTGCTGCTGTGATCACAAGCAGGCAGTTATAGCTGGGTCGGGCCAAAACACCAACTGTGCATCTGATCTGATGGCATAAAGTAAAACACAAAGATTCCCTGCAGGAAAAGTATTATCACTCTGTTTGGGTTTACATTTAAAAACTGCCCAAATGCTGATAAGGTAGTAAAGAAGAGGGGGTGGCAAGAGTTATATCGAGTAGACGTATGGCAATTTTAATTATACGCACTGCTTTCCCTTAGCAATGAAACCACAGACTGAAACAGGCCCTTTGGAGTGTGAATGAGCATATAGTCTGCAAACTTTAAAACTATAAGGGAATTAGGGCAGATTTTATGATGCAGCAAACATTTAAAGGTCTTAAAGTAGCATTGCTTTTATGGCCAATTCTGTCTTTTCATTTTTAAACTAAAGCTTTTACTATCTTTCCTTACTTTTTTATTAATTACCAGCAAACATTTTTGTTCTTCGCCTTTTGCTTCCTAAGCATAAAATCAAATTGTATGCTTTGAGCAAAACTCACTCTGAAACTTTACATTTTCTTTTACTGTCACTTAAAAAAATGAGGGCCTATTCAAGATTAATAACCACAAAAGAACAGTGGTTTTGCGTTCCTGTCACATGCAGATTCATACGGAAACCAAAATCCTTTGTCCAGCTCTGGGTGCGTGCAACCTGGGGGAAATTAGGTGGCAGCTCCTTCTCTACCTTACTACGGCTTGTAAAAAGTTTTGCTTGTGTTGTAACAATGTTTCACCAAAGTTATTGATCCAGGAAGTTCAAGACTTTATGCAGATGCGGTGCACTCCAAGGCTCAGGGGGAAAATGCTGCTCTGTTGTGCTGGCTCTTAACTTTTTTTTTGTGTTTTGTGTGTGTGCTTGAGGTTGTGATGTAAATTTGGGCTGCTGCGTACATTCAACTAGTCAGAGGCACGAACCATCATGCAGATTTTACAGACATACATTCAGATTGATCTGATTCTGTGGATCAATATGATTGAATTTCATCTCACCTGAATCACAATGACAAAAATCTATCTAATGTCACTACCATCACAATCCCTGCAGGCATATTATCCTACTATATATGATTCTGCTTGCTAATTCATCTTTCTCTCTTTCTGCCTCAAAAGGCTGCTGCAGCCAAAGGGACTGACCTCTGCACAGCAGACCCAGAAAAAGGTTTGCAGGGACACTGACTGAAAATATAAAAGCCTGCATTTAATCTGTTTCCTTCACCCCTCTAAATACAGGGGCATGATTGTGTGAGAGTGCGAGTACGTGGAAGGGTAGAGAGGGACAAAAATGTAGAAGAAGAAGAGAAAAAGTAAAGTTTTTTCTTCCCAAATACAAAGCGTGTGTGCTGATGATTCAGCGTGAAGGATAAACGGCTGGGGACGAGCAGTGAAAGGGCCACTCGCAGCTCTGAGAGGCTTCAGTTATTACTCACTTTAGCCTTAACCTCCTCTCAGCTTCTTTTCTTTGCATGAGAGAATAAATCCCACTTTGATCTTTTTTATGTTTCTACTTTAATTGAATCTCAACTTGGTTTATGGTTTATGGGTAGAAGAGATTTCATGACCCGTGAAGACACATAAACTTTATTCTGCTCATGACTCCAAGCTACTGCGCAAAAACATTTCTTCATGTCTAAACACACAAGCAGTTCCACATGTGTGTCACAGGTGCAGTCACGTGCTCCTCTGAGCCGGATGAGGAATCGTGATGCAGGACTACCCCTCCCTGTTTCATTTGCTATTGCAGGGATGTAGGTGGCCCTGCCTCTAAATACAAGAGTCTAATTAGGTTACCAGAACATTGTTTCTCAAAATAAGACAAGCTCACTCAGGATTTATCACTTCCACATGCAGCTGCAATGCCGGCGCTAAGGCATCGCTGTGAATCAGGAGCAAATGATAGGTGGTAATGATGAATACTGAATTGTGGTTAATCTTTACAAACACACATAGTGAGGATAAGACAAAGGGGAGAATCATGGGACTGTTAGAAAGTCATTAGCAGCAACAGAGAAGCGCAGATGGAGAAAACTCCTGAGAGATCAAGGAGGAGAAACACAAAGAGGAAATCCTCAGAGGAAAACATCTTTCCATTCCTGTCTTCATCTTTTCCTTTCTCCAACTTCTGTGGTAGTCAGAGGAGCTGTTCCACAGGGAAGAGGGGCTTGCAAACCCCCCCTGTCCAACAAAACTGAAAACCCTCTCCTGCTCTCCCTCGACCCTACGCGTGCATTCATTATCCATTGTATTCCTCGAATAAAGTGCAAAAGCAGCCATCTTTGTTTCTATGTAAACAGACAACCAATACGAATTAAAATGTGATTTGTGATGCTTTGTTTGTCGCTTTCTCTGCAGCATCTGAAATGTCACGAGGAGCATGTAATGCTGCCAGGGCCTGCTGAGGCATGACACAGGACACTGTATATTACTGCTGTGTGTGTTTGTGTGTGAGGTTTGAGTTAAGGGGTGGTCGGGGATCTTGACTTGTGGGGAAATTAGAATGTGAGGCGTTGAATTAATTGAAGCGTTAATGTGCTGTGACTTCAGGGTGGCGCATGCCTCGGCGTATGTGTGTGCGTGTGCCTCTTTACCTCCTGAAAATGCCTCTTTTAAGTGCTTTTGTTTGCTGTGAAAACTCATTAACACAGCAAGCACCTTTGTGGTTTCACCCCAAAGAGGCAGTGGAGAAGAAGAGGACCGGTGTGGAGAGCAGACAGTCGGGGAGGAAATGGATTAAGTGTGGTCATGAAGATGTGAAATCCTGGTGGTGAGCAGGGGGGGAATAAACTTGAAAGTCTCAGTTCCATAATCATCATCTTTTCTGAAACAAGAGAAGCCCTGAAGCGAAGCTACAGGCAGGAAGCAGTGGAGGGAGAGAGATTTGAAGGAGGTGTTGGGGGGCAAAGATGAAGACTCATAGAAAGAGGAAATGGAGAGAGAACAGCATAATGATGAAGATGTAGAGGAATTTGGGTATGGGATTTTCAAGCAAAACAAGTATATCTCTGCAACCACAGGGTGTACTGGAACACTTTTACACAAAGTAAATGGAAAACTGGTGAGAAGTGCATGTATGTTTGTTACTGGTGGAAAACAAATAAAGATGGTGGAAATGAAAAAGTTTAATGTTTAAAAAATGGAGTTTAATTTATTCTTTAATTTCCTGTTAAGTCCAATTCAGGGTTACATGAAATCTGGAGCCTATCCCAGCAGGAGCAGGTTACAGGAAGGTCCTGACAGGTCGCCCGTCCTGCGCAGGACCTAACTTATAGAAGAGTTTTTTTCTCTGAGGCAAATAAACAAGAAAAGCAAGATGAAAGTGAAACTGCTACAGACATGCTGGGAGGGCTGCAGTCTCCCTCAGTAATCAGTGACATGTAGGAAACCCACAGAGACATTTCTTTAATCTCTACAAACAAGGAGCAGACTCTATCAAACTGAGTGAATGAGCTGCAGCCGGAGGCTGTTTCAAAGATGATTCATGGGAAAAATTCCAGTTTTAATCCTGGCCCCCTGTTGCATGTCACCCCTCACCTGTCTCTGACTCCAGTTTCTGTCCAGCAACTGTGTCATAAGACTCTACAGCAATACTGCCCAAGTTCAGTCCTCGTGATCTACCATCCTGCAACTTTTAGATGCAACTCTTGTCCAACACAGCTGAACCAAATGAATGGCTCGTTAGCAGAGCTAGTAGCAGAGCTGGATAACATGCAGATGAAGCAATTTAGCAACATGATTCAGGTGTGTTGGAGAAGGGTAGCATCTAAAAGACACAGGATGGTAGATCTCGAGGACCGGACTTGGGCACCGATGCTCTACAGCCAGTATAAATGCGTGGGTGCGTGTTTGTGTGTGGTGGTCATGGGGTCATGGGCGATGGGGGTGCAGGCATGCAAGACTGTTTTTATTGTTTTAATACACTGTGTAGCACTTTGAATTACATTTATGTATGAAAGGTGCTTTATAAATAAAGGTTGATTGATTGATATGTTTTTCTATCAAAATTAAATTTCCTACATCAGCTTTGGGCTGCACGGTGGTGTAGGGATCAGCACAGCAGCCTCTGGTTGCTGGTTTGAGTCTCAGGTTGGACAGTAGTCTCTGTGCAGAGTTTGCATGTTCTCCCTTAGCGTGGGTTCTCTCTGGGTACTCCGGCTTCCTCCCACCATCCAAAGACGTGTGTGTGTTAGGTTGATTTGAAATTGTCCTTAAGAGTGAACATGTGTGTAGTTGTTTGTCTCTCTGTGTTGGCCCGAGATGGACTGGCGACTTGTCGAGGATATACCTGCCTCTCGTCCAATGATTGCTGGGATAGGCTCCATCTAACCACAACCCTTGATTGTTATAAGCAGTATGGATAATAGATGGATGGACATCAGCCTTTCTTTTTTTTGCCTTTTTTTAACTGAAGCTACTAAACATGTGCATCAGTCTTTCTGCTGTTATATGTAAAAGCAGTGAAAGTGTGTTTGTGCTCTGGTGTCACGTCAGCATATGCTAATCTCTGTGTGGACAGATTTTGAGTATTTTAAGAAGATTATAGATTACAAAGTGCAGAGCCAGATTAGCTGGCTGCTAGATCTGCACCTCTGGATGGACTTGAAGCCTTTTGGCACGTGGTTCAGGCTTTATTTACACCTCTTCTCCAACTGGTAATCATGACTGGTAGTAATTATGGTTAAGTGCACATGCTGGGCCTTAAAGATGTGAGTGTTTCTCTGTGTGAATATTGATTTTGACAGACACAAGCACTCTTTCAATTTTGCTCAAAGTAAGAAAAAGGCAGGAAATAAGGCATGTAATATAGACACACATGGTCCCGATGTGCTGTAAATGTATATTATTGATGCCAATTATATCTGAGAAAATGTCAGACATGCACACAGACGCATGCATGCACACAAAGAGCAGATCAATAGTAAGGGCAGCCAGCATGAGCCACTCAATTCTGCCTCTGCCTTTCTCAGCAGCAGCAATCTCTAAAAATACCCATACTTAACATGTTACAGCCTGTAAGGACAAAAAAGAAGAAATGCTATTTAAATGAATGTCCTACTTTAGTTTTCAGTTGTGTAAAATATCTGCTTCAGACAAAGTGTGCAGAGCACACAAATCAGTTTGAGAGAAGTCCTTTTGCAGCATACTGAGGATACTTCAACTGCAAATGTGTAGACATCCTCAGAAAGCTGCACTGTGCCTACAGAGGTAAGGAGGGTGCAAAAGCAGTGCTCGTGACACAGGGAGAATGAGTTTATAGGAGTTTTGTGTGCAAAAGTGCTGCAAAGGTCAAACAGAAACTGCTTTCACGTAGAACCTTTAAACAGGAAAATCTAAGAGCAATTATTTGCAGGGCAAACAGGAAAATACAGCCTCTTCGGGAGGTTTAAAGGAGCTTCTACAGAAAACAATGAAAGGACAGGACTTAGAGAATAGCCATCACTGCAACATCACCTCACAAAGCCACCATATATATCCATTACAAGTCCAAAGATAACATTATACAAACTTGGAACAAATTTGGCTTCATTACAGTGAATTTTTGTATGGTGTAAAAAATCCAGAATGGACTATTTTTGGAGGAACACAGAAAATTTCTAGTGTGTATCCCTAAATCCCTCAGCCACCGGACGCTCAGGGGTTTGACTGAATGAGCTTCACACAAAGGTCTGAACTTATCACTGTCCCACACTGCCTTACAGCTAAGTCAGAAATGTTTATGTGGTGTCTGTGGAATTTCTATGAAGCCTAAAACCAGTGAAAAGAAGGCTTACCAGATACCAGCAGCTCCACATGTCTCCAGCCGGGATACAAATTCCCAGAAACAAGCCGGCTTCCTACTTTGTGAAAAGCTTTAGGAGAAAGCGCCAGCTTCCAAAGTCATCTAGATGTTAAGATAAACCAGCAGAGTTCTTTTATATTTAGGTCCAAGATTCATGCAGGGGGTTTGTTGCTCATTACATAATTCACTGACATATAAAACCTGTTATGCTGCAGTGAGATGACAAGAGTGGAAAAAGCTGGCTGAGCTGCAAACAGTTAGAAAAGATGGGAACAAAAGAAAAAGAGTAGCTGATGAAGAAGACGGAGATGAGAATTAAAAGAAGGAGAAAGAGAGCCTTCAACAGTGTTTTCTTTGAGTTTCCACACAATACTCTGTGGGTTTCTATGACAACCTGGAATTGCCAGCTGGGCCTTTACAGGCAGAAGTAAGAGGCAGGAGTGGGAAAAGTAACCAGGTTCAAGCAGAACGCTGCGGTAAAAATTAAGAAATAAAACTAGGAAACTTCTACTTTTACTGCTGAAAGTTCTCAAAAATAGCAGCCATTATGCATCAGGAGCGGTAGGACCTGCAGTACGGTGCAAAAGTATTCAGGCAACACTCACATCTCCTTAAGCTGCCAGAAAAGCAGGAAATAAACATAAATAAAACACTGTATCGGAAAGAAAACGTGAGTAAAACATTTATTTAGTTTTTAACTAAGCCGTAATGTTGTTGGTAGGTTTTCCTGTATTCCTGTCTTCAGGAATACTTTCCCAGCCTTCCTCCAGGCCTTTCCAGAGCTCGGTGTAATAATGATCCCATGCAGCTTTAACAATCCTCCTGCGGTCCAGGAGGATTTTTCAGTCAATAAATCCTGTTGTCACTGATTTGCAGTCCAGTTCTTGTCTTTTGGCATGAACAGAAGATGGATCGATGCTTTGGTCCCTTTTCAGGGCAGATTTTTTTCTATTCTTAGGACATCACTTTTAGACAACGTTCATCTGAAGAAAGTTTTTAAGGCCTTTATCTTTTTTCCCTATTTTTTATAAACACAATGAACACAAAAATTCTGTAAATATTAAACTAAAGAAAAGGGTAAAAATGCTTGTCTGTGTAAACGACTGCTTGTAATTACTGTACATGCCCATATATAAATGTCAAACTCAACCCTGGTTCTAATTTTTTTCTTACACTTATTCATTACTTGATTTAGTGGCTTTACAAGCCAAAAACACAATCTGCTGAAAAGCCAGCCAGGATAACAAGCTTGTCTTCTTTTTTGAAAGCAAATAGAGACATTGCTGGTGGAGGGGGCTCTCAGTCACACCGATAGTGCCTCCATGTAAAGGAGCAGATGTTGTAGAAGCATGTGATGTTTCTCCAGGCTTGGTCATTTTTACATTTGTGGAAAATGTGAGAATAATGGAGCAGAATTGTGCAGCTTTTTATGTTCACAGACATCCAGCAGAAAGCCTATGTGGGTGTGTGTGTGTGTGATGTCGTATAGGTTGCAGCAGCCTCATAATGTATATGCAGCTGATGCAGGTCGTGTGCCTGGCAGGCAGAGAGTGAGGGTCTGCAGAGCCACAGCCTTATGATTAATGCGGCTTTTAGCTGCAGCAGAGTCTGGGCCCCTCTCAGCAAACTGACCGGGGCTGCTCATTTAACTCTATTGCACTCTCTCTCTCTCTCTCCATCAACCAAAAACCCAGTGACTGTGAACCGGCTGTAGCCCACAGCCCATTGACTACATTTCTACACTAACACTTCATCAGCATAACCTCCGCGGTTACGCGTTTCACCCAATTTCCCCCACTCCTATTGTGAGCACAACCCTCCAAAGTGTCCGAAACCAAACGCACCAGAGACACCAGGCGGGAATGAGCGTGCGTAAAGTTTGTCTTTTTTCTTTCTTTATCTTTTTTAAAATTACATTTGGATATATTAGGACATAAAACACCGCACAGATCATTTAATTACAGAATAAACTCCTGGAGGATGGAAAATAATGATACGGTTACTATAAAGTCACAGATGGGCTCCCCGTCCCCCCAAAGATCTTCTTGCAGCACCAGATAAGGGAAGCACCCTGCACAGCACGCTAAACATTTAGGGGTGTCTGCCTGAAGAAGACTGGGATACAAACTTGAGAATGACGCAAATGTGACAACTAATGCGTAAGATCTCATGGAGGTGCGTCCCAACTCCACACGCCAAAATGCAGCAAACCGTCTTTCCTCCCGCCTAACGACTCCCACAAACGGCCCCTGACCACTTCTACAACGAGGAGTCACTCCTACTACCAGCACACACATCCACACACACATGTGCGCACCAACATCACGATGCAGCACCAGCGGCACAGGAGCCCCGCACACCGACTCCACAGGCCTCACACACACTTCTGAAATTCTTTACACCCAAACCAGACACTTGTTCCGCATCAGTTTGCGCCGACGCACTTACCTTTGCACTACAGCGAAATTGAACACAATTAGTTCCCATTTCGAGCAAATAAAAGCTTTAGCATCCAGCTGCATCCCATTCTGGTTTATTCAGACATCCACAGTGTTTCAGCATGGGCAGTAATCCCGCTTCCCATCCCGATGAGAGCGCTGGGAAGCTTCCTCACATCTTTTTCCACAATTCTTACAAAACTATGCCAGGCTTCTTTCAGCGCGTTTTTTCCCTCCCCGGTCTGCCCCCTCTTCTTTCCTCTCGCTCTCTGAGGTTGCCTGGTTACCTCTCTCCGTAGGCTGGATCAGACCGCCGGCCGGCAGCCAATCACAAAGCTGGGTTCATGTTAACCCCTCCACGGCTGAACTGTCCTGGTTTCCAGCTTTCAAGGAGTGTGGTGTAGAGAGGGGGGAGGAAAGTGAGGGGTGACCGATTTAGAAAACTATATCAGAAACATTGTGGGAAAAAAAAGATGAAATAAGGGGGGAAAGTGCAAGACTAAGAAGTTGTAGAAGACATGAGGTCAGATTTTTGAGTCTGTGTCACTGTTTTATACTGTGAGTAGTTTTTGGAGGTTGTGTTGTGCTAAGATGACTGTACTGTCCAGACTTCCTCATCATCACACACACCCACTCTTTTACTACACATAGGTAACACAGACAAAAACACTAACTCAAATCATGAATGCATTAGCTGGTCGTGCAGCATGCTTTCATCCACTCATTCAGCCCACGCTATCGATTTGATAACCACCTACAGTGAAGACGTGCAGCCAGCAACACATGTGAGTCATGGACTTGGCAAAAGCATCAGTCTGTCTCCCTTTTTTGTTTTTTTGTGAGAGAGTGGGAGCACATAGGTGGTTTTCAGTGAAAACTTTGAAAGAAAGAAGAAAGAAAAACATCTTTTTTGCTGTGTGATTATTAGGCCAAGAATGAAATCTTAACATAGTGATGCAATTTGACCGAATTCATTGGATCAGAAGATTTTACAGTGCTTCCATCCTCCCTTAAGCCTCACTCATGTGCAGCCTGTCCCTCTTTAATCCTCCTCAGATCATCCTCCTCTCTAAATGTGTTGCTGCTGTGAGGAGTTTAGGAGCCTCCGCATGGACACAGTTCCTCTGATCTGTTCAAACACTGGGAGACACTGGAAGGCACTTTTAGACCATAAACCTCTGTTCACATGTGAAGTTTTGATTTGATAGTTTGCAAAGGTCAAATACAATAAAGAATATATATCTGTGTAATGGTATGCTGGAATCTGAGGGGATTTCTGCCACAATTTTCTAAAGCTCTTATTGCTGAGCTACAAACATTTCAAGGTTTGACAAAGATTTGGATCAATAATGCAGACTGGCTTCATTCTTTCAGTGAAAGGTTGTAAACACCCAAGAAGAATATCTTTCTAACATCATCAGGGTTGCTAGTGAATGGTTTCCCGTTTTTGCAGGAACACTGTCGCTATATTCAAGGTTCGGTACCGCTCAGGTCGATTGTGATTGGTTCAAAGAATTCCAGACAAACCAAAGCTCTTTTTCCCGTCTCTGTACCAGAGATGATAATGTATGCAGCCCCACCATTCTCCTAGTCTGACAATGTTAGATGACAGTCTTTTTGTGTTTGGGCTCATTATCCTGCTGTGGTATGAATCTTTCTCCTCAAAAGTGTGTGAAGGATGATGGAGTCCAAGTACAGAGGAGTACAATCTGAGACTTGAATATTTCCACCACAATGTTTTCTCCTGATTGTGCCACAAATCTCTGACCTGGATTTATCAGTCAGGTCTTCTTTCCAGCCATCTGCAGGTTACTGCACCTCAGCCCATCCCAAAGTGTTTGGCTTTTTCTGGTTTAATTTCAGATCTGAGACAACAACCAGCTTCTGCAGTGAATTTTTCATCTTCTGGGGAAAACTCCTTGATATTTTTATCTTCTGATGGTCTGGTTATTTCTGTTCACACTGGCAAACTAAACAGAACAGGTGATGCTCAGTAACTCATTGCGGTTACAATATGGAAATGTTTCGCTTTCTTATAGCTAACCATGTGTCTGTATGATCTCTACACCGGTAACTCTGTGACTTTAAATTCAATTTAAATATCAAAATTCTCCACAAACCTCGGCATTCCCAGTATTCTCTCTTCAAGTCATCTTGTCCCTCCCAGCTCTATAGCCATAGTTTACCTTCCCTATCTGTGCAGAGCCCTCCTCTCCATCTCCCTCCCATACTCTAGTATCTCTGCCTTTTTCACCATATCTCCTTCCCTCAGTATCTGCCTCCCTCGCTCACCTTCCTCCGCTCTCCGTCTCTGTCGGTCTGTCTCAGCTTGGCTGAACAGATAAATCCTGGATGCTCATGAGGGCAAGCCAGCAGCCAGCTTCCTCTCACTCTTCTCACTCCTGTCACATAAACACACACATCAGTCACATAGAAATGCACCTGAGTAGATATGATCACATACGATATAAGCAAGCAAACATACACACAGATCTTTTTTCTAGTATAATCCATGGGAATGTCCAGATGGTGAGAATGTGAAGGTCAGCTACTTCAAACTGTTCACAAGAAAAAAAACTTTCCACATTGTTTTACAGGATTAGGATTCCTCTAATTCACACATACGCAGCAAAAAGGGACACATGAAGGGAGATGGAGGATGCGAAAGAAAGATAGGGGAAGAGAGAAAGACACAAAATCAGAGCAGAGAGAATGAAAATGTATTCATATAATCAGTAAAAGGGGTCAAACTCGTTAAAAGCAACAAAAGCAGCTCTCTAATTGCCTGAGCGTAGCTCTGCACTGCTGAACTACTGTAATATCTCTACAGCATATTGCTTCAGGTCTGTCACAGTCAATTCATCATTACAGTAAGATCACAGAAAACCTTAACAAGCTAACAGTTTCATCAAAAGGTTTGAAATGAGCTCAGATTCAGAGTAACATGTAAATAAAGTGTGTTCAAATATGGATGAAGAAACTCTGCAGCATGAAAACGTGTAAACTTTTAAAATGTAGTATTTTAAACTAAAGTCGAACATACAGTCCCTTCACAATGCTATTGCTACTGTGCGTTCCATTTAACTAATGCCACATTTCCACAGCATCGTTCACAGAAAAAGAAGCAAACCAGATTATTATTTTTTATTTGTTCATGCCTTTCTGTCATTTTCAAAATGCAAATACAGCCGTATTTACTCCAAATAAATGTTATCACACTGTCACATCTTCTCCAAGATTTCAGGGTGGATGGTCATTCATGTTTAGCATACAAAATGCAACATCATGATGTCTCGTCGCATAATACTGTCATGTAGGTCCAATACATGGAATAGAAATCCCTGTCTTGATGGACGGCCCTTTACAAAGAGCATGGTTTACTGAAACTGATATAAAGTTTTAAAAGAATATTTTGTATAATTTTGAATGGAGTTGTGCCTCCTGTAAACAGTGGTCAGAGTGGTCCCAGTCAGGGGGATCACAGAGTTTTCTGATTGTTTAAAGCTAAATAAATCCCCAGAAGAACATACCAGAAGAACAAAGGGCTCTCCATTTCTAATTACAATATTTACATCTTCACATTTCATGTCTGAAAAGGAGAAGGTAGTAGTATAAACTCATATTAGCCCTATCATCACATCACAACAGTTTCTCAGATATAAAACATCCATGCTGCAACATGATGTTAAAACGCTGTGTTTCACCAGGACTGAGTAAAAGAGGTATTAAAAATCCACAAATTGCAAACTGAAATCTTTGATGTTTGAGCTGTTAAAGAGGAGAAAACAGCCTCCTCCACTGGTTCTGTTCTGCAGTCAGTAGCTGTTCAGTGAGGAAATCATCTGGTTCTCCAAACTGAGAGGGCTCTGGCTGCTGAGATGGGAAACTGACGTCTCATACATGCTACACGCAATTCTATCTTAATAAAATCCCAAATATATCTTTAATTTTTAGCTGCAACCACAAACTAACAAAGAAGTGTGGTGTCTGTTTACATCCTTCAGCTTCAGCCTCCTCCAGTCACCTCAAAATCAAATACAGAAATCAAGTTATTTAGTTTTTTTTATTAAACTTGCTGCTTTATGTTTTTAGCACATTTTTCATTAACTCAGAATTAATAGATTGACTTAAACCAGTAACAAACATCACCAAGGACTTTTGATCTAATATTTTGTACAAGAAAGCAGATGAGGCTACTATTTTCAGAGGTTCTTTCATTTTATTCAACAAGTTTCCAGAGAGGTCCAATCAATCTGATTTTGCAAATGCCAACTGCTGAGGGATTGTCTGCTGGGAAGCAGTTTCTGTGGCAGAAATGTATCTCACAGGTTACTCACAAATCTGTTTGGCTCAGTGAAATTCACTGATACAATTTATTTCCCCAAAAGACAAACACTACAAACAAACCCTGGAAACACCAGCAGATCTACTGACACGGTCTATATGTTCGGAAGTGTTAATGTTTGGAAAACGGTGGTTCAGAAAACTTTTTTACAGAGTCCAAAATGAGCTACAGTGAAAACAAAAAATGTCAGGATTCTATCGGAGGCAGATTGCGAGTTCTAACAAGATAAAGAAGTGACAAATTTATCAATGCAGAGCTGGACAGTGACCAATGTCTAGCATTCATACCTAACGTTTTGGTTTAGTTCTTATTATAAAGGAATAGAAATGTTTGGTTTAGTGATAAATACATCTTTGACTTGGCGTGAAGCAACGAGGATGGCACACAACACGGGTATTAGTTACTTTATCAAAGGTGTTGCTCTGTGTTCTATTTAATCATTTCATTGTCCTCCTTGTCAAATGCAAGCTTAGCTCACTGCAGTCACAAAGCATTGTAATCAAACACCTGCAATCACTAGATCCACTGAATGACAAACTCTCCTTTAAAAAATGATCAATACGTCTGGAGGTGAATTTATGAGATATGTGTTGACTAAAATTAGATTAAGTTCTATTCAAATGAATATTTGACAAGATGTCTTTTATTATATTTCCTGTGCTTTTACTTTAGCCGCAACACCTGTGTGGTGAGTTTATCTGTGGATGTTCCAGCAGCAGATGAGCTGCTATGCTGGACCCTCATCCAAAGACAAAATATCACAGCACACCCACTGCTATCAAAGCATGCCACGCTTTAAAAACTCAGATACATCAGGATATCAAGTGCATGGCAGATGTGGAGAGCGTAGAAAGCAAATACGGTTTAGGACATGGAAAATGTGTGTATGCTCACACACAAGCAGGGGGGCTTTTTCCATTAAGGCAGACTTGTATGTCTGCACATATGTCTTGTACATAAATACAACAGAAAGC
Source organism: Pseudomugil gertrudae (assembly GCA_037177535.1). Lineage (NCBI taxonomy): Eukaryota > Metazoa > Chordata > Actinopteri > Atheriniformes > Pseudomugilidae > Pseudomugil > Pseudomugil gertrudae. The sequence continues at coordinate 20,571,937 of JBAMHV010000015.1, read as the reverse complement.
CACAGAAACAGGAGGGAAGGCAGGAAGAAAAACATCACTTGTGAAAGGTTGCTTTCTGTGAAGCTGATCAGGGGAAAGTTTGATGTGTGTGTTCATAGCGCTTTAACCTAATGGGGGTTAGATCCAGAGATGTGCTCTGATGAAAAGTCACTATGCTATTATCAGTAAGTGTAACTATGAGGGCTTTTGCCAGGATCCATCATATTTAATCATGTTTTATTAATATGTTTGTGTGTGCAGCCATTAAAGGAAACACAATTTTTCATCTTCAAAACAGAGAAGAGGGGGATCCTACTTCTGTTACAGCAGCTGTGAACCTGTTGAACTTTCAGTTCGAGCATCTCAAACCTCTTAAAGTGGATTACTTTGGTCATACTAATGTGATTTTGTATAGACTGTAATTCAGTAATTTCACATACAGCATTCAAAGTGTTTAACAGCCACTTGCTCCCAGTCATGCTCTGAGCAAGCGTTGGTGTGTTATGAGGTTATTAAAGATAACTATCACAGTGCAACTCATTTAATTACCATAGGACATATATAGTGTCTCTATTTTTTTCTTTTTTTAATTGTATTTCATTTCATTTATGTTTATTATTGTTTTCTTTGTATTGATGAGTCTTTTTTATAAGCTGCTGAAAATCTAATTTTCCTGAGGGAGTCATCCCAAAGGGATTATTAAAGTTAAGTCTAAGTCTAAGTACAGGAGACAAAGGGTTGGTTTATTTCCAGTAAGACAAAACATATACATTCATTTGCTGTAAATGATTGTAGGAATGTATACATGTATTGTAATAGGAAGTTAATCGGAGGCTAAGGAAGTAATTACTGTAAGGAAGAATGTCATCAGGAAAAGATAAACAGGGCTTTGCTGGAAGTAGCAGGAGGTACTGATGATAACATTACAAGGAACAACAGCAACTGCTAATTCTTTCTTCACAAAGCTTGTCAATAAGGTTGACAATGAATTTATAATTTTATACGTGTTTTTATTAGCCAGGAATAATTCAGCAGCTTTGCTGTTTTGATTTATTTGCCCTTGCAGTAGTTACTGTTCTCAACAGAAACCTGGGGTAAACTATAATTAGACAGACAGTAAATATAATGGAACTGACAAAAGCCAAAACATTCAAATTTATTTTCCAACTAAATCAGAATTATTATAATGTGTTATTCAGACATTGATAAAACCCTGCATACTTACAAAACCACGATCTGAGTTTACCTTTGCAGGGATAATGTTCACATTTTATTTTATGACGTGATGGACTTTTAGAGCTATATATACATATACTGATGTTTACTCTTCTTAACAAATCTTAACAGTGTTATCTGACTTCAGAAGTACATCTATAGACCTTGTGGTTGGAGAGATATATTAATTTCATTATAGGAGCTCAATTTTTAAGCAGTCCTAAAACATAGGCAAAGAGCTCAAAACATGTTGAGCTTTCAGACAAAGGTGACAAAGACAAAGTAACTCAAACCCTGAGCCAGATGAACGCCAAGGTGTTTATACTGTAGCACACAGAGAAGTGCTGTCAAGACCATGATGACCCCTGTATGGTCGCCCATAGATGATGTTCAAGCAGTGATGGTGTGTTTTCGTTTTCTCCAGCTTTCGTATGATTCACAGCCGAGTGTGAAGCAGCTGAGATGAGGATTCAGATCTCCAAATCCGAGACCATGGTCCTCAGCCATAGAAGGGTGGAGTGTCCACTCCTGGTTAGGAATGAGATCCTGCCCTAAGTAGAGGAATGAGGGAAGGATTGAGCTCAATATGTGTGGAGTCTGCACCAGTCTGACATGGTGAAGAAAGAGCTGAGTCGGAAGAGAAATGTCTCGATTTACTGGTTGACCTGTGTTCCCAGTCTCACCTATGGTCAAAAGCTGTGGGTAGTGACCAACAGAATGAGATCATAAATACAGACAATTGACATGAGTTTTCTCCCAGGGTGGCTGGTGTCTCTCTTAGAGATAGGGTGAGAAGCTTGATCATTTGGGAGGGACTCAGAGTAGCTCTGTTGCTCCTCTGCATCAAGAGGAGCCAGATGAAGTGGCTTGGGTTTCTGGTTAGGATGTCTCCTGGACACCTCCCTGATGATATGTTCTGGGCACATCCCTGTGGGAGGGAGGCCCTGGGGAATGTCCAGGACACGCTGGAGGAATTATATCTCTTGGCTGGCTTTGGGAACACCTTGGGAACCCTCCTGTGAGCTGACAAATGTGGCTGGTGAGAGGGAGGTTTGGGCTACCCTTCTTAGGCTGCTGCCCCCGTGACCTGACCCTAAGCAGCAGAAAATAGATGGATGGATTGTATGCATGGTATCAATAAAAAGTCCCCATGGTCAGAACAAACTAGATGTGTGTGTTTGCTTGTGTGTGTTGAATGGGAGGAGGAGAAAATGGAAAAATGCAACAGGAGGTGTAACAAGTCAAGTTGACACAGAGTCAATGTATTTTCAATACTGTGAATAATGCAGACTAAGCTGCTTCTTGTGAATGTTGTCTTCATTCATTTTTAACTGGTTCAGTTACAGTTACTCAGCTTTCACTCTCAGCCTGAAAGTCTGGATATGTGCTAGTGCAAGTGTGCAGACGTGCATTTAATGTGATAAACTCACCTTTTAGTTGAGGTCACAAAGAACAGGCAGGTTAATGGCTTACTGCTAATTGCTTTTTGATTGCTGGAGTTAATTAAAGCTTAAACATCCACTCCAAAACAGATTTATGGTATTGGTACTGGCCTCTCTTTATGCAGTTATGTCTTTGGTAATGATTCAGTAGACAAAAATTACTTTATGGATTAATAAAAAACAAATACTATTGTTTTGATTGGACAACTGATCAGTGAGAAGCAGGCTCATAAAATCACCCATTTTATTGATGCAAGCTCCAGAATGTCTGACTCCTCAGCCAGGTTTGTCTTGTTGTTCTAGTTTAATGTTTGCAAACTGAGACATATTAGCAAATTCACAGAATGGCAAATGTCACAGTTTTTTAGGAGGCCCTTTCCCTTTGATGCTGTGAAGCACATGGCTGAAAGCAAGGACACAGCGGGAGCTCCAAGAGCTCCAACAGCTTTCTGCGTCTTCACACAGCCGCTAACTGCAATAAGTAAGAACACACAGTCAGACACACAGTTGATGGAACCCTGTAACCTCTACCTCAGCCATACCTCAAAGCATGCATATACATGTGTTTTGGTGTTTCTGTGTGAGTGTGTGTCTCTGTGCACTAGTGCTGGTGAGAGAGGGATGCCTGGGGCTCATTGCTCATCTCAGTGGGTATAAATAGAAAAACAGAAAGCCAGGAATAGACAGCATCATTGTGTCTGAAGTGGTGTAAAAAAAAAGCAGGTGAATTCAAAGATAAATAGAAAATCAGTGTACATCAACAGGTTGACTTTGTTCAGCTGAAATCATGTTCAGAGCATTATCACTCCAACAGGTAGCACGAGAAGGAATCTATCTGTAGCTGTAGCAACACCAGTTTAAAATGTTAAGTTATGGTCCAGCTAAAGGACTGCTCTTCTTTTTAAAAGAAAGGGAAAATGGAAACCCTACATTTCATGCTAAATATGAAATACTTGTTATTTTAAAGTTGTTCACTAAATCTTTTGGGAGTCATTTTTCACAAGTCACAAAAAATACAACCTGTCCCCAAAATGACATCTTAACATATAAATATTAAACTGTATATTGTGTATTTTGATATAAAAACATTAAACAAGTACCTTTAGAACATTTAGGTTAATCTCTGGAGTCAATCTGAGCTTGCATTGGGCGAGAGGCGTGGTACACCCTGGACAGGTCGGCAGTTCATCACACATAAACAAACAACCATGCACACTCACACACACTCCTATGTGTCCCCAAGGTGCATGTGTTTATTGTGGAAAGCAGATTGAGTACCCAGAGAGAACCCACAACACGGAGAGAACATGCAAACTCCACACAGAAAGGTCACTATTCTGACCTCCCCCATGCCGAGGCTTGAACCAGCAACCTTCCTGTGCTGATGCCACAGTGCTAAACAACTGCACCAAGTGCAGCCAAATATCCAATCAACCTTATTTTCAGGATATCAAAAACCCTCCACAATACTGATTTTCTTAACTATTCTCCCATTTAGTGTCTATGTTCATTATTTACACAAACAAAAGTTGTGCAGGGTCGCATTTGGCGGTATGACCCCTTGCGGAGTCCAGAATGAATGAAAGAATTAAATGAATGAAAAATACTTTATTAATCCCAGAGGGAATTTCAAATTTACAGCAGCTTTTTCAGGTCACTGGTGATCCGGGGGTTTGTTACAGGGGAAGCACCTCACTGTTCTTGTTGGGATGGTGCTGTCCACACATAAGTTTATATAATCTGTCACACACTTAGTCAAGCTGTTGATGTCATCTCCATGAGGTTCACAGAGGATATTCCAGTCTGTAGCCTCGAATCATCCTCTCAGAGCATCTTCATCATCATCAGACCAGGTTTTAATAATCTTTCTAATGACAGGTTGTTTCTGAATGATGGGCTTGTAGGTTGAGATCAGAAGAACCAGATTATAGGTCAGATCTTCCTAAAGGTGGCAGAGGAGCTGTATGCATTTTTAATATCTGCATAAAATAAGTCCAATGTTTTATTTCTCTGGTGGAGCCGCTGACAAACTGTTGGAACATTAGAGTAGCAGAGAGGGAGGTGTTGTTAAAATCTCCAGAGATCACCACAAATATGGATGTTGTGTTTAAAGCCTGGCAAAACTAGCAGTTCATGTCTCTTGCTTCTCTTTAACATGTCCAGACTGACACCAACACTGGTTAACCAGCACTGACCATCTTGAAGCCGTGTACAGACGCATGTGTTCATGCAGACATGTCTCGGTGAAGCACATAAAACTGCACTCTCTGTATTCTTTCAGAGACCCGGTTAGCACCTGGACCTAGCTTAGCTAGCGATCTAACATTACCCATCACAACAGCTGGAAGAAACGGTTTAAATCTCCATAGTTTTTGCCTCACTCCTGCCCTGCATCCTCTTCTTTCTTTTCAACTTCATTGGGATTTGAAGTGTTATTCCACTGATAATCTTGATATACATTTCACACACGATCAATTAGCAATTACATATCATGGTGTTAAACGTTAAAACAAATTTTGGGACACAAAAATAACTTTAGCTGTAAAAATAAACTAAAATTGAAATTAATAGTGAGTATTCATGTTGACTAAATCTTGCTCTGTTCTCTTCCAGTATCAATAAAGTTTTTTCAGGCCCAAAACTGCAACTAAATCCCTTACAGTCAATGAAAATAAAATTATTCTTCCATCTTTCTATCTTCACTTCAGCTTTTTCAATTTACGTCTCTCATTTCACTTTTATTGTTTCTTGTCCTTCCCTTTTTTGACGTCCTTCACGATGAAACCAAGGCCTGCAAAGAGTGCGGCCATCTGTAACAATAAACAGCAGACTCCTGCATTCTACCAGTTGCCCATTTTCTGCCTGGCATGTGCTTATTTTCTCTTTCGCCCGCTGCCTTGCAGCTCGTTGAAATTTATTGGCCCATTGTTTATTTTACAGCACTTTGCCAGGAATGTGCACGAGATGGGAGACACGCACCAAAAAAATTGCCGTTGAAATTCAGCAAAATGACATTCGGTGAAGGAAGGAGGGGGGAGGTGATGGGAGAGTAAAGGTGGAAGGTGTTTTTTTTTTTTTTGACTAACAAAAAGTCATTTGCAGTTAGTTTAGGATTTCATCTGCAAAATCTCCAGTGTGCAGTGGGAGGGATAAAGAGGGTGGTCATGCCGAATAGGTAAGCGTGGGCTAAAGTAAACACACCTTTTTACAATAGACCCCCTTAGTAGTGCTCACTGACAGGAGAAACTGCTGGTATAGCGAGGGTCAGGAAGTGCTTCTCAAGTATCATGGAGGTTAATTGTGTTTTTGTGTTATTTTAGAAAAAAAAGAACCCCCATAAACCCTTTCTGAGTTTCCCCCAAACGTCTCGTAGACTACTGCAAGCACCTGGACAAACACAATACCTACTTATGACTTGGATTTGCACACAAACCGCCTGTAATTCAGCTAATGAATGTAGAATTACAGGCCACACAGTCTGCACAGATCCAAATATCTTTATTTCTGAATACGCTTTAAACATCAATCTTATTCTGAGCTGCCTCGTGGGGGTGTATTCCAGTCGTAATGATGACCTCTGTGTGTGGCGTGTTAAGACAGCCGCTGGGGAGGGAAATTGCTGCTCTTGCACCTTGCATTCTTGGACAGGGTGTCGGGGGGGGTAAGGCACCACTTTCCTCTGTGCCTCGCAGGGTCCGATGAGAGCTGCTGGCCAGGTTGCGTGTGGTGGAGAGATTTTAGATGTTATTCTGAGCAGCTCGTGTGCACAGGCGGACAGCAGAGCTCGATGGCTGTAAGGAGCACACAAACAACCTGCTTTCACTGTGGGGGTGATGATGTTGAGCAGACCAGTGCACCGTATCAAACAAGCTCTTAAACCTTCAGTTTAAGACTTTCCATTGCTTACAGTGACTTCATCGTTCTTAAAATAAAACGTTTATTTGACGTTTTGTAAATTCAAAGATGTGGACACTACACTTGGCTTCCTTTCCCCCGACAAAACCAACACTTTGGGATTTTAAGTATCAGTAATTTCACACGGCCCTTCTCTTTTTGTAGCATCTCATGCTTCCACCATTATTAGACCGCTAAGTTAGCTCTTTACCTGTTGTGCCAAAATGTGATGAACCTTTTCACATCTTTCATCCAACATTTATTCAAAACAACTGCATTAAGTGTCTGATGAGCTGCAGAACATTGCACATATCTGCATCTTTATTTAGCTGTTTAGTAGAAGCTAAAGGTGGTTAGTTGAAGCTAATCAGCTACAGGCCAATGCTATAACTCCCTAAATCTCTTGCTTAAATTGGACTGGTTTACATTCACCAAATTTGCTGTTCAAAGTGGTTTGCAAACATGATTCTAAAACACAAACTGAGATGTTTCATTTTGCTACAGTGTCCCGTGGCTTGTAGGAAGTTATTGGTTTAGCACCTTAGTTAATGTTAAAGGTTAATGCTTGTTTATAATAGATGTAATTAGGTATTGAGAACATTACACAGAGGTATTGCTCCATATTGACATGGTAGCTGGAGATTTGTCCCCTTCACATCCGAGATGAAAATCTTCTGATCTGCATCATCCCACAGGTGTTCTGTTGCAGTTGTTCCTGACCTATTTTACCAGAGGACCCCTTTATGCAACTACCAAAAAGCTGTAGAGCCACTGCGGCACATGCATTTTACCATGAGCTAGCATAAATAATTCTGTCTCATTTCCTTTGATAAAACCTAAATATTTTTTGTTAGTTAGTTTGTTGGGCTCCCAAAACACAAAAACACATTAACTCATCTCTTAATCATTCATTAAAATCATTTAGAGGTCTTTGGGGGATAATCCTTGATTCCAAGGAACCACTGTAGAAGCCTCATAGACTGAACTCATTGACATGATCTGTGACTATCTGATTATAGTTCACTGGGATTATAAATGGATGAAAATGTTCAGTATTAATGGTGTTTAAACCAAGCTAATTTGATATGAGGCCAAAAACAGCCAAGGACATACTGTAGCCCTACACCATCACACCAGCACCATCAGCGGCAATCATTGGATGGGTCCGAGCTTTCGCATTGCTCACCTAATATCTAATGATGCAGCTGAAATCTGCTAGCATGTGTTGGTTGGATAGAAGTTGGTTTCTGTAGAATATCCAGGAACAATGATTTACTTAAAAAATATTTTATGGATTTCATGGATATCCAGTGCAAATTTCCATGTAATGTAATAAAAACGAGCCGTTGGAGAGACTTGGACGACACAGTCTTACTCCGTAACAGGTTAAAGCTGTTTTGGTTCAAAGCAAATGATTACAGGCCAATAAACTGTCACCGAGGAGAGCTTTCATGCCTTAGATGATCTTTGCAAAATATATTATGTCTTTGTTTTGTATTATTATGTAATTGCAGACTTTATATAACCAATTTCAGTTTTAAATGAATAAAAAGCAATGAATTTCAGATGTCATTAAACCACATTTTATTTGCCATAAAACCATCTTAAGAAGAAGTTAGGACAGAGTGATGTTTACCATTCTACAGCTTTTCCAGTCTGTAAACATCCAGAGAGTAAGAACCTGGAGATGCAGGATTGGAGCTGCATCTTTGTTGCTGGATCTCTAGTTTCATGATACTTTCTATTGGTGCGTGGTTTGGACAGCAAGGAGGCCAGTTCGGTATCCTAGCTCTGCTCCTGTGAAGCCGTGCTGTTGGGATGCACGTAGAATGGTTTAGCCTCGTCTTGCTGAAATCTGCAAGGCCCTCCCCGAAAGAGGAGATGTCTGGAAGGCAGATGTTGCTGTATACTTCTGGTATATGTGGAAACTGTCCACACTACAGGCACTAATACATCACCATAACATGAGAAATGCTGGTTTTTGAACTGTATGTATTAAGAAGCTGGATTCTCTTTAGTTTGCAGGACAAAGTGTCCATAGTTCCCAAAAATTTTGGATCATAGAACAGTTTTCACTTTATTCTAATTACACTTTATCCCTGAAATGGAAGAAGCAGTATGGAAAATGAATGAATGGATGGTATGGGTTAGTATCAACTGATGGCCTGTAAGCAAATGCATTTAAATGGCACATTTTTATACATAAGTGTAGTTGTGTCCCAAGCACACAGAGATTTCTCCTTATCCTTTAAATCTCATATAGTGTGTGGTGTGTCTCTAAAATATATTAGAAATGTCATGTTTGTTTGTCACACACTTAACAGTCCACCTTTGTATCTGAGAGGCTCTGCTTCTCTGAAATGCTCCTTTTATTCCCATCATCTTACTGACCTGTTCACATTAAACTTATTTACTATCAAATGTTCAACTAGTTGTGTTTTATTTGTGATAATTACCTCTTCCAACCAAAGCTGCATCAGATTAATAAGATGTCATCAGCTTTTATGATGTTAATGTTTTATTGGAAATAAAGTGTGTGTGATGTTCTCTCCGTGTTAGCGTGGGTTCTCCCCGTGTTAGCGTGGGTTCTCCCCGTGTTAGCGTGGGTTCTCTCCGTG
>JBAMHV010000015.1:20537545-20549512 GCA_037177535.1 Pseudomugil gertrudae | reverse complement strand
TACCCGCACGGCCCGACACGCTTAGAACCACAACGAAGTAGGTACGGAAAATGTAACTGCACGGCACGACACATCCTAATGGAAACGCTCTGTTTCTGGGTATAATCGTGTGAGGCTGGGTGGAGTAGGTACTAATGGAAAAGCGCCTTAAATTGCCAATAGGAGTGAGTGTGTATGTGTATGGTTGTTTGTCTATGTGTGTTGGCTCTGTGATGGACTGTTAGCTATATTGATATGGTGGCATCATACAGTTGCTGCAGATTTACCAGCTGCACATCCATGATGAGAATGTCCCATTCCACCACATCCCAAAGCTGATCTACTGGACTTCTGGTGACTGTGGAGGCTGTTGTCGTACAGTGAATCATCGTCATGTTTAAGAAACAAATTCAAGCTTTTGTGACATGGAACTTTATTTTTCTGGTAGTATGCATCAGAAGATGCTACACCATGCTCATAAAGTGATGGACATTGGTCAGAAGCAATTCCAAGTAGGCTGTGGTGTTTAACAAATGAGGCATAAGGCTGATAAAAGTTCAAACTGCTGGTCTACATTACTGATGGATGGAGGGTACATTCTTCTACTCGTGCATTGTGTAGACACAGGCGTCACCTGGTTGACTTTACACATCTGCCTGAATCACAATCTTGTCCGGAGAAGATTTCATCACAATGGGGAACATGTCCTGTTATCCCTACAACAGTTCTCTACACCCGCATTCGCTCTCTCCTGCTAGACTCATCCATTTTCCATCTTCCTGCTTCCACCTCCCCCACATCTACGTCTGGATCAGCAATCCTCTTTGTTATCTTTTTGTTTGTTCTTATTCCTGCCATTTCCCCTCTATATTCTGGACAGGTTGTGATATCAGAGATTACATACACTGTCTAACACCTGCAGGAAACATGTCTTTGCAGATGCGACCTTCATGTTATTAGACTGAGCTGAATTCCTCATGGGCTCAGAGAAGCAAATTTATCTGAGGGTGAAAGCAGGTTTATGATATTCTACAGGAAAGAATATTTGACTCAAAGAATTGTTTAAGCAGAGCAGCTAAAGCAAATACTTATGTGTGAACCACAGTCAGGGTTATTAGAGAAAGCTGTGTCACTGCACTTACAAACACTGGCAACATAAACAGACAAATGTTAATGAAAAGGGGCAAAGTGACTTCTTTTGGCAACCATTTAGCCTAGCATTTAGCCTAGCGCAGAGGTAAAAGCTGCTGCCATGGGAATGCTAATGAAGGTAAGGAAAACAAAGCCTGGTTAATGAGAGCCTTGAGATAAGAGAGCAGAGGCTAGGACGCACACACAAATACACACACAGCTCATACTCTTCTACTTCGACACTAATTAGACAGGAAGGACTATATGTGGAGGAAGAGCTAACTAACCGTCCACATCAATACTGCAGTGTGCAGCCCTGTCTCCGCCACTGGCCTCAAAGACGCAAAGGGAGCTTGAGATGAAGAGGAGGAGGAGGAGAGAAGAGGCAAATTAGAGCGAGGGCAAGACAAGGAGGGCAGAGAGAAATAAATCTGCAGGAATGAAAATGAATTCATGCCAACTGCGATATACAGGGTCAGGGTTTTTTAATATCCATACCCACCAATTCATATGAATGCTGACCCCGGGGATCTACAGGTTAGGGGTCAGCTCGTCCATCACCACATGCCGACACGAGTCTATACGCTATCTACACACGTGTTACATACAGATCCATTCTACATTTCTAATATAAGAGCGACCACCTCGCGTGAGATTTACGTTCGACCATCTGTGTTCATACAGTGCCTCAAACGCGAACACAGTGAGAAGATACAGGCAAAAACTGGAGAGATTTTCATAAATTAATTCGCAACAGCAGAAAGAGCAATCAGCCCTCACTATGTCTCAGAAGAGTGTTCACACGTGTGCTCAAATGGATAGATTTCCTGACTTTATGGTGACAAACTGACAGAGTGATGCTAAATGAGCAAAATCTGCTCTGTGTGATGAGAACATTTCTGCTCTAAAACATAGCCCCTCCATTTCAAGGAGGCTACGACTCAACGCTGCAGTGAAAGTTAGAGTTTTAAGATGCAGACATTTTTCAAGTCTCTTTAAAAAAACAAAAAAAAAGTGATCTGATTTTAAATATTGTTTCATAAATGGTTGATTACTTAAGATATTTTAGATGGTAACCAGCTTCATTATGAAACTGACATAAAAAATTTCAAGTTCTACAAAAGTATTTAGTTAAAGCCAGAGAAAGGTCGTACATACTAAAGGTTAAAAGGTTAAATACTGAAAAGGGTTAGCATGGTTGCAGCTCTGCAATGTATTTCAGAAGCAGCAGGACTTGAGTCAAATACTGTTATTGTACAAACAATAGTTTATTATATTAGCATTAATCTGCATAAATGTCTCCCTTATTCATTGAAAATGTAACATTTTAACATCTTAGTGCAAAAAAAAGAAAGAATCTACAGCAGATTAGCAAAACAAATGCTTGCATGTGGTGTTTTTAAAGAAAGTTTTGCCCAAATTACACTTGAATGCCAGCCCCACACACTCATGCAAGCACATCTAACAGTTGACAAGACATTTCATTCAAGAAAACAAATACTAACTTCATCAGACATCCTGATGATTTCCAGTGGATTCAGTCATTAGCATTTATCTTTAAAAAGATCAAATGTATGTTGTAATATTTAGCTACATACATGTTTGACCTATAACTGCATGACAGTTGGAGTACAATACAAAAATTAAAATATGAGTATTTGGAGTGAAGTCCAAGCCTTATCTTCCAGACATTCATTTCTCTCATCTCCAACAACAGTCTCTCCGCTTTGACACTGAAGGAATACTAACCACTGGGGTTTTCTCCTCCCAGGGCTTGACCTGATATCGCTGTCCCTCCCTTGTCCTTAAGCCTGAGGCGGTGGCTGAACCTAAACTGGGTTGGAAATAGAAACGGATAAAGGTGCTCTGACACACAGCAGTTTTCACCAGTATAAAGATAATAAGCATCCAGCAACGGTTTGGCAAGTGACGAGTGCTTCATCTTCCTCTTTTGCACTCGCTATCCATCCATCAAATCTTTATCTTCTATTTTCTCTCCCTCTGTTTCAATCCCTCCCCCTCTTTTGCAATCTATGGCCCTTTTTATCTCTCTCCCTTTTTAAATTTCTCCCTATTTTGCACTCTCGCTCATTCTCCATTTTTCACTCTCTTGTACAATCAATCAGCTCTGAATTACTCATTTACTCTGTCTCTCAGAGCTGCATTTTCTCTCTGCCACAGAGGACTCTGTTAATTTTCTCCCCTCTCTTATTCTGGCTCTCTCTATACGCTCCTTGATAAAATCAGATGCTATTTGTCTATTAGAGGCCATGGGGATATTTAATAAAGGGCCCATAATAACTGTGTGGTTTCCAGTATGTGTGAGGAAGCGCACGTTTTGGACTAGGCGGGAGAATATCCTTCCATTTTCCACCTTGATGTAGAAATTAATGTGTCCGATGTGGGGGCTGATGAGAAGTCATCTCAGAACTGATGGTGAATGTCGCAGTTAATTTTCTATTTAGCTACAGTAACCCTAACCAACTCTAATTGATTAGTAGATCAAAAGTAATTGGTGTTAGGCAGCTGCAATGGATTCATTTGTCTTTTATGAATACTAATTGACCCCAGACTGCCCCTGTGCCCACACCTCCCTCCACCGCTCTCCATTGCTTATATTTTCCTCTGAAACCTTTACTGGACATTTGAGTCGTCGTGCGTTCCTTATGTTACATCAGTTCTCATTTCATGTTTGTCTCAGTCTCTTAAACCGATAGCTGCGAAGATGATTGCATTTCCCACAACAGGCTAATAAAGATATGCATCTTGGTGCAGACACTGAGTGACTCCAGCTTCTTTAAGAAGTCCAGTTTAGTCTGTCTGTTCTTGTAGATGACTCTTTGTAGCTTATCTAGCTTTTTGTCCAGCTGAACTCCACTTGTATTCCTCCACCTCTAATCCCAGGATGTACCGGTAAGCAGTGCTTTGTTTACTGTTTCTTCCTGAAAGCAGCAATGATCTTTTGTTTTGTGTGTGCTCAAGATGTAGTGACTGTTTCTGCACCATCTCTCAAACTCACTGCCCAGTTCTCTGTACCCAGCGACTTGTCCGTCCCTGATAGACTCCACAACTACAAGGTCATCAGAGGATTTGTGCAGATGACAGGGCTCAGAGTAGTATTGGACGACTGAGGTGCACAGTATCAAGAGAAATAGCAAGAATACTGTTTCTCCTGCTGTTCCAATTTTCCAACAAATACTTTTGCCACATCTCAGTCAAGGTACCTGGCACACAAAGATAAAAACCAAAGGAAAAAAAAACATATTAAATACAAAAAAAAACAAAAAACCACCAGCTCAACCACAAGGCAGTGTGAACACTTATCACTTTTATCACTTTTTCTGGCAATGTGTTCATGGCAGAAACACAAAAATACAAATGAACGCCACAAGTAGCCTGAAAGACATTTGGGACTATGAGGCTGTCATGGCAACCACACTGCAAAGGTGTGATTGGTCAAAGGGATGACATACATAAAAATGCTCGCTGGGTGTATATTCAAAGCACGTAACAGAAACAGTGTGGAGCACACACATACATGGTCAAGCTCTCTCAGGAAATGGAAAATATATCAAAACCTGTTTATCATAAATAATGAGTAAATGTACAAATATATACTGACAAGGCAAAGCAAACATTAATTTGTTAATGCCATATAAAGAAACTGACAAGCTGGGTTGGATGATCCAGACTCAGAGGTATTTAATTAAAAATATGCAAATACACTGACAGTTGGGAGGTTATCAAATTTAACTTAACAGAAAAATATCACTTCAGACTACATTTCAATTACAGTTTGTGTGCACATTTTTCACCAGCTCCACTGGAACAGACAGGAGGAAGACCACAACCACATATCTAACACCAAGTTCTCTGAGTAAATGATTATTGTTCTGGCTTCAGCAGTACAATGAAAAAAAATCAACATTAGAATTATTAATTAAGTAGAAAATTCTCCAAACTCCATTGAACCCTGATAATAACACTTAATGAGAAAATAATCTGTGAGATAAATAGTTTTCTTAAACTATCACAAATTTGGGTTTGCTTCTCCAGATGGCTTTCTGCTGCTGTGGTGACAAGACTTTCTTTCCATATCGCAGACCTTTCTACCCCAGCGGGTCCCCTGTGCCCAATTAGAGAAGAAAGAAAATCAAAGAGGTCAGAACTTGGAAAATGATCGATCACTGTGACCCCATGTGTGTAACATATATATGTAACATGTCAGGTTATGAGCAAGGCCAATACTTTAACTAACACATTTGTTGACCCAAACATTCCCTGACAATCCCAGGGTGACTTGAACATTTAGGTTATGGGTATTTTAGCTAACTGGGAATAGCAAAACTGTCAAGTGTTACACTCACAGAGTTCTCTTGATGATGTATAATTTTTCATCTCATTTTTGGGACGAGCACTTATTCAAAATGGACATTTCACCACATGGTTCGAATTACACAAGCATGTTGAGGTTAAGATCTACAGTATGCAAATCAGCAGCAGCCATTGAGATCTGCATGGAAAAAGATGCTATGACTCCCTCTGTATTACTCTAATTAATGATTCAGGCTTCACATCTACATATTCAAATTACCTGAGATCCACTCCAAGTGGGGGAGGAGCTGGAGGATTAAATAGGAGCATAAGTTACAGAAAAGAGGGGAAAAGATTGTAAAAAAGACAAATAAAACAGGTTTCTATATGACTGATTTCTGAAATAATTTTCTTCTGTCTTAAACTCTTCTTCAGCCCATTGATGCATCCAAACAGTGCTGCTGCTAGCAGTTAGCCTGTGACCATGCAGTGTGGTCTGCATTAGCACTTTGGTCTCATGGTTACTTAAAAAAAAACCCTATACTGTCAGAACCAAAGCACTAAAGTCTTTATGGCCACAGCTGACAGATTCCAACTTCTGGCCTATTAGTGGACTGGGAGCCTCCCTGCTCTCTCTGTCTCACTGTGCCTCGTGTGAGGGCCTTGATTAGGGCTTTAGGGAACCAGAAGATGGAGAGCGTGGTGACAGACAGAAAGAGAAAATAAAAAGGCCTTGACACAAGAGATGAGCACTAGAAAGAGAGGCAGTACCAGAGAAAGGAAGATATTGAAACAAAGTAAGAGTTTAAAGTGAACCACTGCTGCCACCACAATTCTTTACTGGATGATACTAGACAGATAATGAAGAGTGTCTGGTTTCCTCCAAACATACTATTATCAGAGTGAACAATCTTGTTTACCCCAGTCTGGGTATCGTCAATGTGATCCCCTCTGTCAAAGGCCCTGCTGGTTACTTTGCTTCTGAGAACATTAAAAACAGCAAAATTGTTTGTTTTTTTTTAAGCCTTGCACCGATCTATACCCTAGTCCAATCCAGTTTCTAAGATGTTTGGGCCATTCTTGTAAAAATCATGGGTTAGTTTTTGCTCTGATTGTGAAGATTGAGGCCTTATTCACTTTAACACAGCTGGACTCTCAGTAAGAAACAGAATTGTCTCAAAAAAGATCAATGCAAAAAAACAACAACAAAAACCGCGCTAGAGGCAGAGCTAAAGTGTCAAATTATCACATCATATTTACATTTTTTCTCCTCTTGTGCAACAATTGATATTTTTCTGGGTGTGTAGTGCCAATTGAAAGTTTGGGGGGGGGGGGGTCGTTTCCTCTTTTTAGTGTAAGCATAATGCTACAACACAACAAATGGTGAAAATTTAAGGTGGGAGAGAAATGATCTAAATACCTTCTAAAAGTTCTTCAGCAGAGATGTAAGGAAGGTAATAAACTATCAGACAGTGAACAGGGAATGGGAGTAATAAAGACGTACGATAAAATGACAGATAGTTAGGAGGCATGTGAAGGTGAAGAACTACATTAAAGGCATGTGGTGCAAACTGAGGCCTGAGCTAACCTGTGTTTTATTGATGACTGTGCAAGAATCAGCCTCTGTTATCACCTACCAGTCCCACTGGATTCCTACACAAGACAATGCATCCATTCCAGTGGAGAGGTTGAGCTGGTGCTGTTAGGAGCCTTACAATGTAAGTTATGTTACATGGTGAAAGTGATGCATATGTGTAGAAGACCCATCTGCTTACTATTTATGCCAAACAATCCAAAAACCTTTTTCTCTGTAAACCTTTAAAGGTTAAGCCTTTAATTTCTTCAAGAGATTATTTTCATTTAATATTTAATGCAAGCTTTAGAATTTATTGTAAAGGAGCTATTTTCAGTCATTATACCAAATATTTATCTTATTTCCTGCATTAGAAAAAGAGGTAATCTGAGCCCTACCGATAAGACTAAACATTGCTGATTCCTCAATAACTGAATGGTTAAATCAATTTCTTGCAAAATGATTTCAGATAAAGGTATAACATTTTTATTGTAGTATTTTAGTGTACACTATCTACTAATCTAGACTTTACCCAAATAGTGACACTCACAATAATACACAACTGTACAAATCTGACCATGCTGAAATTTATATTATAATGAAAAGATAGTAAATAATTATGTAATATAATTATTATTTTATTTCATTTCTTCAAATATATTAGCAACAAACCTTTATGCAATTAATTTATAATGTCTGGATCATTTTAAAACTTTATGTTTATGGTTCTTTCAGCTTAGTCATAAACAGGATGTGCTCAAATTACACACAAATAATAAAACATGAGAAGAAAACATGCAGTTTGTTGGACACTAGGCAAAGGGAATAGAGACAGGTGATGTCTAGTTGTGGAGGAGGGACAGTCAGGTTTGGATGATGACTGGGTGAGCTGGCTGGCAGATGAGTAGAGAGCCCTGCTGTCAGTGTGAGCCTGTAATTGAGGGTGGGTGTGAGCTGCCCCCATGGATTCCCTATATTCTCAGCTGTAGAACAGCTCAGGCTGTTCACACAGAGCCACTGTAACAGTCATCTGCTCCTGTGCATCACCAACTATTAGAAACAAATATTTTTTAAACATGTATAGTTCAGGAGTGACTGATGTGAGGTGGATTTGACAAGGCTGACAATTTCTCTGAAGAAATCAGCCTTCACCAATCAGAAGAAGAAACGGGGCGAGGCATTTACTAAGTTCTGTCAAGGAATGGAAAAAAAAACTCCATTCACTTCCTATTTTGATCCGTAGCTGAGTGGTGTGTGTTGGTAAAGTGTTTTTCTCCAGGGAATCTGTGCTTGTGATCCCACAGTGTTGCTTGTTGAAAGGGAACTCGCATCTACCAGCACAGCAAATCAACCGCATCCGCATCAATGAACCAGACTTAAGTGCATTTCAGTTGAAAATGTGCTCAGTATGTACCAGATCAAAAGTATTTACAGTTGTTCATTTTTTCTTTCTATTCTGCTTTTGTTTTCATGTAAACTTTTTTTTTTTTAAGAAAACAGCACCTTTTTGCTTTCATTGCGTCTCACTTTCTGTCTTTTTTTTTAATCAAAGGGAATTTGTGGCTGACTGCATTCAAGCATTCTCCAGTCGACACACTGTAGCTTTGCTAACCTATCCACACGCAATACACCTGAGCTGCCAATCCATGTAACTTGCTCAGGGAGTTGAGAGCAAATCTTCTGCAGGGTGGGTCACAGAGGTCCCGAGGACCCCTATCAATTGTCATGTTTGCTAACAAATATGGCCGGCAAGTAATATACTGTTTTTGTCGCAGAGGAGGATTTCTGAGGGAGCGGCAGCGAGGTCAGCTTTGGACATACCCTGGGACATGCTCCACTGGACCACGTAGATGAGCTGCTGTCGCTCTAATTGGTTGCAGAGCAAGAATGAAAGCCCAACACACTGCACTTGTATAAGCTTCAGCTTTAAGGACAATAGGCACTGGAAGACCACAACAGCAAAGCAGACAAGAATTAATGATGGTCATTATGGCTGCCAGCAACCACAAACTGTTAATTTTGCACCAGGTTTTTTACAAGATGGGTAATTATGCACCAAGTTCACCAGGCTGTATCTTCTGGCATGTAATATTTCCGCTTTTAATGTAACATCTGACACTGTGTTTCAATTTTAGATGTAAGCCCCCCACCTCTAATCTGCTTTGACTGTAGCCTTAGGCTATTTGGCAAAAACATTTATGTTAGTTTGGTTTAGCGCCTTAAATTAGCCCACATCTCGTTGCTCTCAGACAGACCTGCTTAATGCTTCTTGACACTGGAAATTCTCAAACAAGGATCTGAGTGTGTGCAGACATGGCTGTTTGATCCCTCTTTATTTCTTTACTCCACATGGTTGTTCAAAGACTCATATTTTGTGGATGAGGATAGAAAAACAAAGGCTAGTCAAGCCCAGAAGAGGAAGAGAGAGGAGTTTTCTGTGCAGTAGGTAAAAAGATTTTTTCGCAGACTGTGTCCAAAAGTGATTTTTGCAACTGATTAATCTTCCTCTCTCTCTCTCTCTCTCTCTATTTTTCTCCTCTATGGCATCTAGAAAAAAATATTTTCACTGCCACTATCAAAGAATTTCTGTGTGCAATCAGATAAAAGCAGCAGAGTCCGAGAGGTTGTGTTCTGAGTCAAGATAATGGATATAAAGTAGTGAAATCTCATCACATGCTTTCTTCTTCTCAACTGTGTGCAAATTACAAACACAGACCAGCGGATGAAGGTCTGCTTTTATCTGTGCACATGTTTAATATGCTAATGAAACATGGTGAGAGGCTCAATATCCAGACGGAGTCACAGCGTCATTTAAGGATTATAAAAAAAGAAATTATCCCAGAAAAGTGATTTTTGACAAGCGCACGAGTCACCCACTCTGACAGCTGACATGGTGAGAATGACACCGTTTTAGTCAAAGCGGAATGAGTAAACTCCATCTGGCATGGTGATGAGCCTTGACCTTTCAGGTTGAGATGAAGAGGATGTAGAGGTGGGACTCTGACCATTTGCATGACTGGTGACACATAAGAAGTAGGAAGATGGCTGCCTTGTATGGGTCATTCCACTAAACAGGTGCAATTTCCACGTTGCAAATGGAAATGAAGAGTTTAGTCCTGTTACTGATACTCAGTTGTTTTACTCATAAAATGAGTAACAGGACTGAGTTTTTAGCATAGTTTAAGCAATAACATGAAATATAACCTCATGAAATCTTTGCTAAAAGCATAAAGGAGACTAAGTACAATCTAGAGATTCAATAACTGATAACTAATGCATAATATAAGTAACAGGTCAGTTTGCTGAGATTGACCTCCTTGATAATATTGTAACTATGACCAAAGATACAGAAAAATGAATATGAGAGGTTAGTTTTGTTTTTTCCATGTTCTTCAGACGATCCAACTGATGCGGCTTCATCAATCTTCCCAGCACATAGCTTAAATGTGGGATTAGATAATTGTACAGGACAGTTAGCTAAGTGCATTTACACATAAAATTTCCTATGGATGGAAATGGCACCTATTTGTTGAAATGGCCCGTATGCATTTACTTCATAAAGGAAAGCCCCTCAGCAACACTCTTCTCACTGAGGTGTTCCACAGAGAGGCTTACGAACTTCTTTATAGCATGTGTCATCACATCATAGTGGGGAAGTTAGGACATAAAGGGGGACCTTTAAGTCACTTAATTTCTTTAGGTCAAGCTACTGTATTTGTTCTGAGGCCAATTTTTTTCTGACCAACTTAATGCCAGGTCAAAATGACCTTTTCACAACTCAAACCTGTTTCCTTCCTACTAAATTAGATTTTATTGTATTTATAAATAGATTTGATCATATTATATAATATCATTATATCCAAATGGAAACTGTTAAATATATTTTTATGTCCCTTGCATGTTTCATATATGTGTGTTTTTTTTTTAACATTTTTATTTGTTTAACTTTGTGTGGGCTCTAGTGTCCTTCATACTTCAGCACATGAGAAAGTGGGTCAGAGAGATGTTGGAATTGAATATTATATCTGGCTGCATATAAGGAGCAGGTGTTTTACCAGGTGAACTAAACAACAAACTACATGAGCATCCAGCTCCAACAAAACCAGTTATTTTCTTTGACTTTTCGTCTGGTATTTTGGCACTGAAGTGCAATATTTCTTAGTAAAACGGCTGCTCCAATATGTTCCTACCACTACCTGAGAACTCAGACAAAAACAGTTGTTAAACTTTATGCATCCAAACCAGCTAATCATGCGTTCGAGTTGTTTCCGGTATTCAGAGCAGCTGAGTAGGCAACATCATTACCAGGTAGTTATCGTTCCAGCTGCATCAAGATGGAAAAAAATGAGCTCCTCCAAAAACAACCAATTTTTAAGCATTTAATTAGGTTGTTTAAAAAAAACCTAATGTAAACATGGGTGCTGTGAAAACACCAGTCAATTTAGGTGATTACAATGAATAAACCAAACATATTGATGCAATTTTCCATAAACAAGCTAGCACCTGAACTTCTGCAACTCCCGACGCGGCTCCCCTCTCCCTCCTTTCTTTAGCTTGACCATTCTAAAAGGGGCCACTCTGTTCACTCTGCCACTTACTTAGCCCTTAAATACATGTTTTTGTGCACTTCTAAGTGTTTGGGAATGCAGAAAATGTAAATTTATAACCTCCTGATGCTGCACATATATCTTTATATTCTTTGTGGTCATATTTTTTAGTCTGTTTAATTTTCTCTATTCTCTATTATGTTTTTTTTTATCTATTACATCACAGTATTTGCTGTGGGTCTGCCAAATAAGGTTGTGGACTTTCCGGTAATCAAATTCGTGAATCTGATATGTTGACATTTATAGTAAATTTACCAATAAAATGTTTCTCTGTCAGGAGATTAGTGTATCGCTGCTATCAAGCTACAAACATGGCGGAACAGGGTAGAACTTCCTGTGACCTGAAGGGGGGCGGGGCATGAC
>JBAMHV010000015.1:20512495-20524905 GCA_037177535.1 Pseudomugil gertrudae | reverse complement strand
ACCCTTCTCCTGACACACCCACACCCATACACCCATCTCCTCACCCCCTGTTTCACATCCACTCATAGCCTTCTACTTCCCCTCCTCTCCCTAGTGGGCAAGGGGGCAGAAAGGCCAGCAGCACCCCCCACCACCACTGCCCACATGCAGGGAGCCCAGCACCCCCCAGGGCCCACAACATACCCCCATCGACGGGGCCAGCCCCAAGCTTAGGTCCCTAGGACCATGCAACCCCCCGGCCCAAGACCCGCCCCGGCAGTACCCAGGAAATGGGGGTGTATATGACCCCATTGCCCCTCACCCCCAGAACAGAAACGTGTGTACAGAAACATCTTGTAGTTTAACTTTATACTTGTTGCTGTTATGCACAGTTGTACAGTTTGGTGACAACCCAGAGCAACGCTCATAAGATATATCTGGATATATCTATTTTAAGATTTTTGATGCTTTTTCATCTATCTGGATGACAAAATAGAAATGTAAAACAAAATAATCAAAGCAAAAAAAAGCAAAGAATCTAAAAAGGAGTAGGTAGAAATAAAAAACCACCTCTTTTTTAACAATTACACAATAATTAACTATGAAATCAGTTTAATACATTGTTGTTGACACTTGTAATTATACCAGCTGCTACATCACTTCATGACCCCTCACCTCATGGGTTGCTAGAATAACACAAACCTTATTACCATCCAGCAGCCATCAAAACAATTAGTCCTCCAGCAGGTATTTCCCTCTATTTACACTTTTTTTGTATTGCTTTGCACATTTATTTACATTCGTGCTTGGCTTTTAACCCCTCATTCGAGTCATTCCATAAATCCACCCTGCATATTAATACACACCATCCTGTTTGTGTGGCACAGACAGTGTTTTTTACATTTATTTGACCTCTGAGATTTCACCTCCCTTCCTCATCTTTACACATTTTTTAATGTCTCCTGGAAATAAACAATTACTTGCTTTGAACAGAATATGAACTGTTTTCAATTTGACCAGATCAACTAATTAGTGGTCATTGGCTTTAAAAAAAATAGCATTTTTGCGTTCGCAAGACCAATATTATGTTCTACTACTGACTGGTTGCTTCTATTATAAACAAAGAAGGCAGCAAATATCTGCAAAAACAGCTTCACTAACAAATATTTCACATGAACACTAAAGAAAATGGACAATTTAGTCTGTAAATGTATACCAGTCCACTGCCTGTGTAATTTACAGTCATGCATGGTTTCTGTCCAAGGCAGCAAACCTCAGATGGAGAAAAACACAGTAAAGTGGCGCTTTTAGCAGCAAAAGAGCCATAAATTTCCCTTAGGAGTTGATGGACAACATGGGTAAATATTGAATGAAAACAGGGATTACTTTTATCAAGAGACCATAAGCAGACCTGCACAAGACTCCAAATGGTTGCTTACATTACTGCAGAGCCACTGATTTCTGATAAATGTGACACATCAGCTGAAAGCTGAGGACAAATCTGTGCTGTTTTCACATCTGCTTTCTGTCTTATGAGCATGCAATAATGAGATTTCTTCACCTTTCCATCACTCACTATTCTAAAGTAGAGAAAGGAGGCTGTTTAGAAACTTTCAAGATGACATAATGTAAATGTGAGCGTGAGTGGTTGTTTGTCTGTCTGTGTGTGGACCCTGTGATGGATGGTCACCTGTCCAGGGTGTACCTGCTTCTCACCAGTGCTGGGATAGACTCCGGGTCCCTGTGACCCTGAATTGGATTAACTGGTATGAAAAAATGAATGAAAGAATCACATAATGTACGTAGAAAATGTGGATCAACAGATGATTATCTTGATTTTTCAAGACAAATGCCCAGCGCTACATTCGAGCCTGTACATGTTGTAAACTCCAATATCAAACCTAAAATCACAGAAACTCAGATGCAAGGACAAAAGCTTCTCTTTGCAAATGAATTCCAGCAGGTTCGATATGGTGGAAAAAGAAAATAAGGACATGAAAGATTCCTTCACTAATCATTTTATCCAGCAATCAATTCAAGCTACAGAGCATGAAATAATGCAGATCCTGCTCTCAGGCCGAGTGGGCATTGATCAAACACATTTGGATGGTTTTGCACCCATGGTTGTGTGTGTGTGTGTGTTTGTAGGCGTAACAACAAAAAAAAGAAAGACTGAAAGTGAGTTTAGTGTTATTCAGAGTGTGTGAGCCTCTCTGTGTGTGTGTGGCCACTGATCAAAGGCAGAGCTCTGGTTTGCACATAGAAACAAGAGCCAATTGATCAGAAATGGCTGTAATTGAAATCTAAATAAGACCTGCTACATTGATTCCATCTTAGTTCTTAGCTTCTGGCTTCCATAAATGTGAGTTTGCTGAAGGCCAGCTAGCCCAGCTCCTGCAACCCTCCCCCTGTAGTGCACGGTTTTCTGTATCAATAATTACTGAAGTTTAACTTTCACATCTAAACTGTAAGTACCTTGAATGATTGACTGAGCACAGAGCATTTTATAATCTACTGCCTGCAATTTCCATTTTCACAACGCCACCCACTCAATGAAATGTAGTGATTTTCCAAAACAGAAGGGAGTGATTGCAAATGGCAAATATTTTAAGGCACAAACAATAGAGCAAATCAAGGTAGCAGGAAGAAACTGTGCCGAGTCACTGGTGCCTCGTGCAGACAAAAAAAAGATGTTTGAAAAGAAACACATTTACATCTACACACAAGCACACATTTCCCCTACAAACAACCTCCGCCAGCAAGATAAGGGCTAAATTATGGGATTGGTGGGCTGCTTAGTGAGAGAGGCATCATGAAGACAGAATGCAGCAAGTAGTAAATAGCCTTTACAATCTTTGTGTGTATGTGTTTTCGCATGGTTTTAACAGTCATTCGTGCAAAGCCAGCAGGGATACAGAGAATATGAGGACATAGTTTTTACCACTTCATCTAGCATTTAGGATTTATCATCCTGTCGTTCCCATTCCTATCACAGGGGCTGATAGAGAGCAGAGATACATTTATATCATTTACACATAATGGAGACACATGAAACAGAATGTCATTCAGGTTGTTTATGCGTTCACACTTTTTATGTGGCTCAGAAATGCATTAGTATGGCAAGCATATCAACATGAACAGTGCAATCATACAAAGTGGTAGTCATACAAAGGTATGCAAACACATCAACGAATGCCAATTGTTGTATTGTACTGCAAAAAATGTGAAAGAAAGTTTATTGTAAAGAGAAAAAAATTACCCAAGCATATATATATATATATATATATATATATATATATATATATATATATATACACACACAGTATATAGAAATAGAATTCAAAAATTCGTATCAACATAATGTTGATAATGACTGAGAGTGCTCTGTCAAAAGGAGTTGAGGGGAGATGATGGACAAAGCTGCGATGGGTTTCATGTGAGGGATTTGTGGGAAATTAGACACCTTGTACTTTGTGCCAGCTGGATAGAAAGAAGTCAGTCTGACTCTCGTCACATTATCACAGATTAATGTCACAGAACATAAAGAATTATATTTGCAATTACTCATTAACACAGCATGACAAAACACTTATTAATCTGTTTATATGGATGTTTTTCATTGACTTAGATATGCATGTATGTGCACCTCAGCAACTGTTTATGTGCTATCCTGGTTACTCAGAGATGGAGTCTATTGTTTTACTTTTACATAACACTCAGCTTTCCTGCTGAATAACATGTATTATTCTTTTTTCTTCATTTGGTTGCCCAAACGGTACTTTTCCTATAATGCACACTTTTTTAAATCACCTGCATGTCTTGATTGTATATATATATATATATATATATATATATATATATATATATAAAAAAAACACCACACATGCAGAATGAAATATGTTGCACATATAATGAAACTGAAAACAAAGGGGAGCTGAAAAAAGATGCCAGTTGCATCACAGAAAGGTCCACAGACAGAAAAATTGCACGCACACACACACACAGAAACCCCCCCCCACACACACACACACAAAAAGCAGCATTGCTAGTCATCTCAATGTATCCTGATAAGATTGAGCTTTTTTTATTTATATTTGCCTCAGTTTACTATTGTGGAGTTGTTGACCCCTAAACAAGTGGTATCTTTAGTAGCTGAAAAAATAATCTTTGCTGGCATGTCTGAAATGTTGTTCTGACAGAGTCCACTTCCAAGGTGTCCTAGGCATCGATGTGGGGCCAGACTCAGACCATGTCTGAATGTGCACCCTATGCCCTACATCGTGCCCAATATGGTGGACACGCTATTTTGTAGAGGTGTCCAAATGTACAGAAAGAAAAAGGTAGTGCACTTTAAATTACCTACAACGTAACTTAAAAAGTATTGCGCATCGATGATCACTTGACGGGTTAATATAGACCACAATGCACTGTGGGCCGGAGATTACAATGATGGGAATGACAAAAAAGGTTGAAGGAGGATAAAAAAAAATTCGTTTTCATTGAATAGATATAATGCAAAGAAAGACTTAAATATAACATAAGGAAATCTTATGACATCTTACATCTTCAAGTGTGCTATGGTTGCCATTGTTAGAAGTGGTACTCATGTGATGTCCAGCAGTGAGAAAGTAGTGAGCTTCGTGTCCGACTCACCAACAGAAAGAGGGCGCTATGTAGTGTGTTATGTAGGTTAGCCTTATGTAGTGAATGAGGGGTTAGGGTATAGGCTGCACATTTAGGCACAGTCTCAGATTTTTATTACCATGAAATCAAACACTTTGCCAACAATGTGCAGAGTCTTCCTACATTTAGCACATCGCATGAGCTCACAGTAATGAGTATAGAGAGGAAATGCCCCTTTTTGCCCCATTGTGGTTGATATACACAAGATTATAGGCCAGTTTCACAACTTGGTAGGTGGATTCTTATACTATTTCCTTTGTAGGATGTTGGTGTAAAAACAAATGTGCAGGTGGTAAAGAATATTTAAGGACTATGTTTTCATCATTTTAGATTCTCCAAAACAAGAGGAAATGTCTGGTTTCCACGACTTGGGCGATGCAGATAAAAATAAACAGGTAAGTAGTTTAATTTAAAAAAGAACTTAATTTGTTTTCATATTCTTGGTGAATGTAAAATCACAGAAGTGGTAATGTGGGAAAAGTCCAGGAAGGCTTGCATTCCCACAGGCTACTTGCTCGCCCTGAGGTGGAGAGACGGTCTCTGATGTTTGACCAGAAAATAAGCTATTGTCCTAGAGGGACATAAATATTCAATGCCTAGTACACCAACAAAATAAAAAACACTGCATACAACACACACACACACCTAACTTAACTTCAGGGACAGTCGTGACAATCACCCAAATGATTCATATTAAAACTTGCTGACACACAAAAATATCACATGAAAGCACATTTGTATGCACATAAATTCAAACAAGAACAGAGGCAGAAAAACAGCAGTGTATAGGTAGGGTGGATACGTGTTAGACATTTCTTTGGAAAGTAAAATGGAAAGCAATGAAGTGTGTGAGCAGTGTGTGAGCAGTGTGTACTGTATGTACGTGTTGCATCTGACTGTGCTGAAGTATACAGACCAGCAGGAAAGATGTTGCTGGAGGCACTTCTCAGTGTGATGTGAGCTAACATTCGTGTACATGAAGAGAGACGAGCTGGAAGTGGAGACAGTTCTGAGCCCCACGTCATCCCTGCTCTCCACCATCTGTTTGCACACACTCCCTAATCACACCTACTGCTGTTGTCAGACTCTTGTCAGACTGAAAAGTGGGTTTTGGTGAGGTACTGAGTAACATCCAGTCAGATTTCCCAGCTGATGCCTGGGCATTTTAAAACTACACAACAAGAGTGTAATGGGTCCCTCTGGGGCCTCTGGTCATAAAAAAATCGAAAGGAAAAAAAAGAGTTCACAAAAGTCCAGTCAGAAACAATAACACATCATCACTGGAGGTGTGGGGTTTCTTTCTGAAAGCATGATGCAACGCCGCTGCATCCACTGCCATCCTGCTGACAGAGCCAAGTCAATCAGATTTCCACAGCCGGTCTGAGATCAACTAATGCTTGATTTCTCAAAGACACACTTGGCTTGGATCTGCTGCTCTGCCTTTAGTGTTCATGAAGGCTGAAACTCAAACTACTGATGAGTTTCACAGAGACAGCCAAAGTGTGAGTGCACATGGCGATCAAACTGTGAAATCATGTCAAACCACATTGTTTGTTTGAGGATGTTTGAATGTGGCATCAGGACAAAAGACCAAAAAAAATCACTATATAGAGAGATAAAAGTAATAAAGGTAGGAAAGGATTGTTTCATCTCCTGACCTTTCTCACATGTTTATGCAACAGAAAAATAGCAACGACTTGTTATAATGTTAGATACACTCATGGGTATGCAGCACATTTATTTTTCGGAAGAGAACTGAGAATGAAACAGAAACTCCAACGCTCACAGTACCATGGAGAGCTCCACTGCTTCTGCTCGCTAAGAGCTTTTCCTTTTTTGTGGAGGCCAGATAGACTCGTGCAACAGCTCAAGCGTCCGAACAATGTATCACTTCAGGGACTAAATTACATCCCCCCTGTGACTTTTTCTGATTTAATGTCTGCAAATGTGTGCTTGCAGGTTGTTTGGGTTTTTTTTTGGCTGTCCAGAAATAAGAAATTTCACATTACAAAGAGAGTCTTGTGGGTGCACTGAAATCACGCTGCTATTGTTGCCTGCTACATAAGAAGTATAAAGAGCCATTACAGAAATGAAAGTTATAACTTGTGGGAAAAGAGTCAACAGAGGCTCTATAATAGAAATATAAAACTCAACAGGTTATTTTTCTTGCTATCCTCACGCAGTAAGCCATGAAACAGCTTGTTTAGGTTTGGTAATAGCTTACATTAGTGGCACTGGTAGTTGGAATAATTATAAAAAATTGCTAACCTGTTCCAACTGTTCCTGGGAAAGCAGGGGAAAAATGACTTTCTGTGAGAAAAATCAGACTTACAACACATTTACCACTGTAGATGTTGCATCTATCTTCTCGCTGCAAGAGTGTTTGTTATTTTTCTGACTAATTATTTGTTTACACTACAAGCTGTAAGAAACACATGCACTGTTGACACAGAACAGAGAGGAAGAGCACATCCTCACATTTAGAGAAGCTGCAACTTGCAAATTTGACATGATTATGAAAAGTATTAAAGTGATACCATGTAACTTTTGATCCAAACTTCTGCCTAATGTGAGTAATAATGGATGATTTCTGGGATCAGGGTCCTTAATGCGCGTTGGTGCTCCGACTGGGCTGCCTATCCAGAAACCAGACATTGTAGCTTTGTACGGGTCATTCTCTCATAGGATCATGTGACCTCTATAAACACAGAGGGTTCTGCTTTGTGTTACTTTTTCCTTCTTTTCAAGCTAAAGTTCATTATGAATGAATGTAGGAACTCAGAAAGAGAAAGCAAGAAATAGTTCGTTCCAGGCAGAAGACACGAGATGAACCTTGGCAAAGAATTCTCTTGCTGGAGTCTGATGAAGAAAGACTGGATGCAAAACCCACTCTCTGTTTTCCTCAGTCTTATTAGAATGATAAGTTAGCTCTTTCTTCTGTGCGATATACTTTTTCACATCGTTCAACCAGCATTTATTCAAAACAACGGCAGTAAATTCCTGATGAGCAGCAGAACATGGCAGTATATTTCTGTTAATATTTTGCTGTTTAGTAGAAGCTAAATGTGGCTAGTTGAAGCTGATCAGCTACAGATCAAAGCTAATATGACACCCTTAACATGCTGTGCAAGCCTGGCTGGTTTGCCTGCAATAAACATATTTCCTAAAATTCATTTACACACAACTTTAAGCTTCATATACATGTCCTCATTATTGAAAATACACTAAGAAATATGTAAGATGGAGCTTTAAAGTTAAATGCGATTGATGTGGTTGTGTAGAATAGAATAGAAGAATAGAATAACTTTGTTATTGTACATTTGTACAACAAAATGGAGCGCAATCTCCTCTCAAGTGAGGAAAGGAAATGAAGCTGCTACATGCTCTGTGAAGGTTGATATACAGGTGCACTCAGTAGCCAGGAAAGTAGGGCAAAAGTAAGAGAACAATTAGCAAGTGGCCTGATTTAGTTTTATGGTTTTTATATGCTGTTCATTAGGAAGCAGCATGACTGTCTTGTCACATAAGCTAAGTGCTAATGCTGTTATTGACATGAGTTGTGCCAAAATTACAGCTTGATTTGATACTCTAAACTGTCATTTACAGTTATATTTTGGGGATATTTTCTGCTTTATGCCGTTTTTTGTTTGTTTTTGAGTCGCACAGATGGAGGCATTTTATTTTTGCAACAGTTCCATGTGGCTTATGGAAAGTTACAGGTATAGTGCCCCCCTAGTGGCCAAAGGTTACACAGCATCTCTTTTAAATAAAAAAAAAGCTCATTTAGATTTTTTTTAGACACCATTAGTGTCATGGTGCTAGTGATGTATCATCATGAATCATGCTGTGGTTAAGTCAAGCAAAAGGAGACACATGTTATAAAAGACATTTCAAAAAGTGGACAAGTGCCAGAGCTGCAGCAGAGGTACATCATTCACTGAATCATCCTCTCTTAAGCACATGCAGAGCTGTTCACACATCCATGCACAAACTCTCTCACACACACACACTGCCTAACTTCCACTTTGCTGAAACTGGAGTTGTGTGCCCTTTCTGCATGGCATGCCGCCAGCCACTCACAGCACATTACCAGTGTGTGACCCAGTGTGTGCTGAAAGAGGAAGCATTTAACCTCTCGCCCTTTTCTGTTGATGCTCCCCTCATACAATCTCATTCCATCACGAATATGGACCACAGCTCTTTGTGGAGAAAATGGGGAACAACTTGGGTCATGTGTCTTAGTAAAATTACTGGATGTGAGTGTATGTTTGCTTTGACTGTTGTCTTTCTATTCCCCATCTTCGAGCTGCAGTGAGATTTATTCTTGATGTGGTGTTCTATCAGAAAGAACATCAATTTATAAGCCTGACATTTATTCACAAGCCTGGGCAGGTAGATGTACATATGTACATACATACAAGTCCATAGCATGAAAATAAACAAACAAAAACATTCTCATCCTCCTGTAAACTCGCACTACAACATGAATCAAAACCCAGCACAGGCCTGTGGTCTTTGTGTGAATATCAGATCCTGCAGAGCTTTGAGAGTTTGTGAAGTGAACTACAAGAGGAAGAGGAGTTGTGTGTGAGAGTCAGGGGAAAATAATGCTATGAAAGAAGAAAGCAGAAAAAGACTTGAAAGGTAAAAAAATTCCCACATCAGACTATTGGTTCAGACTTTGACAGAGTGTCTCAAAGATACAGATGGTCAAGGTCAGATGTACAGATGTCTGTAGTCAGTTGTTGCAGGGATCTCACTGAAAGCTGCAGTCTGCAGTTACTGGGTTTGTCTGTAGCCCTGCAGACACCAGTCTGTGTGTCTGTATGACTGTAGGTGTACTTACGGAAAACAGGAAATGCTGCTGAAATGCTTCCAGATATATAAAACAACGCACATGCACATCCCATGCCCGTTTTTGTTTATAAATCAAGACTGACACTAAATTTGGAGCCCGTGAGGGCTACATGGCTACGTGTTGGCTAAAAAGGTCCGTTGACCCCCCCCCCCCCCCCCCCGATAAATATTAATGACTCAAGGGGAAAAGAGAAAAGAGATATTTTCTGGAATGTAAGGTAGAACTTCTGATAGATAATGTTGTAAAAATGTAAATGTTTTATTTCTCGCCCGTTGTGAGCTGGGATTGGCTCCAGCCCCCCCCCCCCGGTAGAAAATGGATGGATGGATGTTTTGTTTTGTGGACATGGGATGGACATAACCTGACCCAGAAAGGCAGAGGAGTGTCAGCAGGTAACAGATGCGATAAACGCATCTATCAGATGACCGGAGAGTTCCAGAAAGTAAAAACAAGTGGTCAGACATTGAAGCAAAGTAAATTGACACGCCCACATATACGCTGGAACCAACTACAGCAGAGACACCAGATGCAGGTGATTTATTCCTTTTATTCCTTTTGTTTATGATTATATAAACAAACATGTACAGACACAAATGAGACGTCTCAGACTCCAGTTTATTTACTGGTAAAGCATTGTAGTTCCTGTGTGTCCACCCTGAGTTTGCAGTGCTGCAGCTGTGGTTGGGCAGGGTGAGGACAGCACCTCCAACCCCCGTACACAATCATCACTGTCAAGGAGGTGGTGCAGGAGAAATAAAGAGGCCCTGCAGAAATACACTAAAACATAAGAATTCTCCAGCTCTTGCATGTCTGCTGAATCATTTCAGCATCCTGATCACGTACTGATGAGCTTTGCACATACCAATGTCGTTTTAATTTTATTTATTACTAATCTAGATCTTAATTTGTATGGCTGCATACTGTACACCTGATTGATTAGTTGTGTGAAGTGGCTTCATAACATGTAGACCTACTTTATTTCACAATGAGCGTATTGAAGCATCTTTTAGTAGTTGACATTCTTTTACACATTCCTGTTGTGAATCCAGTAATTTTTAATGGTAGAGTATCAATAACATTTTTATGTGACAGTTTATATTTGATTTTGCACAAATGTCTCACATTTCACATCGCTTATTTTATTGCTGTTAATGTCACTGCCTTCTATTTCTCCAGATGTTGTGCGTACGGCATGGTCATAGTTTGTGTGGAGGTAGGGATATTCTCCCACAAAGTCATGTTTTAATAAATTAAAAAAGTTGACTATAGATGACATAAACTGGTTTTGTACAAACAACAGGCCCCAGATCAGTTCAATCATTTGCAATTATTTTTCTTCTTTAAGCCATTCCTTTATTTATTCACCAGCTTCTCTTGCTTGGTCTCTAATACTCATCTAGGAAGTCTTTGCAACGTCCTCATTAGTGGTGGTGTCATTTACTCGTGAGTATTTAGCCCTTCCTTTCAATGATGATGACATCTTTTAATAAGGTCATGCTGAGAAATCCTTGTGTCTGTATGTGTGTGTGTTTGAGAGCGTGATCCATGTTTGTTGTTGCACGTTGTGTGTGAGAATAAGCGAGCACTCTACAGCCTAGTAAAAAATGACAATATTCCTGCAGTCGTTACCAGATGCTTCCACATCTTGTCACAAAGAGAAAATTAAAAGTAAAGAAGCAGGATGAGAATGGCTAAAAGCTATTACTGATACACCAAAAACAATAGAGCAAAGATAGAGGAGCATTATTACTGAAGGGCGCGAAACCAGCAGGCTTCAAAAATCAATTTTAATTAGTACTTTGCATCACCTGGAGTCATACATTTTAGACAGTGTTGGAGCAAGGTCTGTCGGAGAGCACGGCCTCTGTTGTCGCACAGTGGCAACCTCACTGTTTTAGTCACAACGCTCCCCCAGTAGCAATTCAGTCGCTGTCATTATCAAGTCTTTCACAAGTGGAGGTCAAATCAATTAAAACTGAATAACTTACACACAACAAGCAGCTGTTGAACCTAATGTGTCTGTTGAAATGGGCCAGCCACTCCGTTCGGGTGGAAAGTCATGCTCATAAAACACACCACATGCCCCTGATCATATCAGCAATTGAATTTAAGGATAATATCTTCTGATTAGTTATCTAAACGTCATTGCTGTAAAGAAAAAAATAAACCACAGTCCAGAAATCCCAGCTTCTGAAACATTGTAAGGTTTTGTACTGTAACTGATAGTATAATGTAAATACACACAGAGAATTTGTTGACCTTTCAGAGTTTGGATTACTATTGCTTGATTTGGTGTTGGGCAAGACAATATTTCATACATGACATGAGCTATATATATATATATATATATATATAATCAAAAGAAACCAGAAAAGGATATACAGTGAGTTACATAAAGTATTATATACATATGCAGAGTACACACACAAAGCTACTGATTCAAACTGATATTTAATTAATCAAATTAATATTAGAACCTGATTTAAAAGGACTAGTGTTTGAGGGAGACGTCGGGTTTTCTGGTAGTTTGTTTCAGATATAAGAAACTAATTGAAGATTCTCCTTGTCTTGAGTAAACTCTGGGGATGAAAAGCTAATTTAACCGCGGTCAGTGTAAACTGGAATCTGTGACATTTGTCACATCATCTTGCACTTGTGCACTCTGACCCTGCTTAACCCTCGAAAAGCACAACAACAGTGGCAGGCCTCTGTGTTATGTTTGTGCTTTTTTAAATTTTATTTCTTTGGTCTGTTGTGTAGGACATTCAAGTGCATAGTAAAGACACAGAGGCTGCATGGGCCAGATTAACTACTAGGGATGTGTATTGGCATAAATGTGGCGATACAATACGTATCACAACACATAGTTGACGATACGATATATTGCGAT